>APFE031142518.1:0-25966 GCA_000404065.3 Pinus taeda | reverse complement strand
GATCGAGGAGTACTTTTCATAAATAGTGATTTCGACCTGAAAAAGTAAAAAAGCGATCAAAACCATGTCGTTTCGTAACCATTAACGAGTTTGAAACGACAAAAACCTGGTAATCTTTTTATGTTTTAACGGGCGACAAAAGAACTTAAAACGACCGCCCCTTAGTAACGTTTAACGAGCCAAGAGGAATAACTCGGCAATTTTCCTCTTTAAACGGTCAGGAAAAGAGCTGAAAGCAGACCATAAAGTAACCTTTTCTCGTGTTTTACCGAGCTTGAAAAAGTTGAAAAAGAGCTCGTTTGATTGCGTTGAGTTGCACCAACCCTGTCATCATACAAAAACAGCGTAAAACCCACTTCGACATGAAAATATCCCAAAAATACTCAAAAATATTATTTCTAATGTATTTTTAGGTCAGAAAATGCTATAAATAGTGAAATCATAAAAAATAAACTTACTTTTCACTTTTTACCTTGTGAGTTTACTATTGAGGGGTTTTTGGTGCAAATTTCAACTGCTGATTGCGATCAATCCAGGAGATCATTCGAGCCTCCGTCTGCAACAGGTAAGAGGCCTCATCCTTAGCTCTATTTTCATTCCATTTTTTTTAGATTTTCATCCATAATTTAGCTGCCTGCAAGAGGATTTTCAATTTCATAGGGTTGCGCCATTGGCGCGAGTTTCCTGCGCGGGACCACGCCAATGGTGTTTTTGCCTAAAGGGGTCGCGCCCTTGGCACAACTATTTTAGGAACAATTGCGCCAACTGCGTGATCTCAATTTGCTACAAATTTGACCGTTGAAATTGCAAATTTTTTCCAATTTAGGTTTCATCAGTGATCTAATGATGGAAATTTCACTTTTGTGGTTGCAGGGTTTTGTCAGAATGGTTCTAGAATGGAGAGAACGGGAGCATGATGTCGTGGATGCCATGGCAATGGAGGATGATGACTGTATGAATGCTCTGAGAGACTGTGGCTTGAAGAAATTCTTCCACACCTCATATTTACGTGCACAACCTGAGCTACTGTGATTCATCGTGGATGCTTGGGATACGGAGGATCAGGTATTTCGCCTGAAAGACTAGACATTGGAGTTAGATGTTTCCGATGTCTATTTTATCACTGGACTATTGCGGCGAGGTGTACTGCCCATCTTGACTGGTAGTCGGCCTTCTGGAGAGAAGATAGGGGAGGTGATGGAACGAGATTGTCCTGGGGCACAGTTTGGAGCAAACAGTAAGAAAGTAGATATTAACACGGTGCCCGACCTAGTGCTACAAGTGATTTTATTCACTATCACCCGGACAGCCGGGGTACAGGTGCCCCAGGAGGCCAGCAAAAATTATTTGTTGTTGGCCACTGAGTGTCTCCAGCCTGCACTGTTTGATTGGGCCACGACAGTGACAACAAACATCAAATGGTAGCTTACCAAGTGTAAGCGTGACAGGAACAAACATTTCGGCTATGGATCTATTGTGGTAAATTTCTTCCTAGAGCGACTGCCGATATTCCGGGTACTAGTGGGTATAGTGGCAGATCCAGTGCTACGGGAACCGAGGTTGCATCGATGGGCAGAACTCATGCCCAGAGGAGGAGGGGGCCAGCAGATGTCCTGGAGGCCCGAGTTCTTTATCTAGCTCCGTCACCAGATGATTGTCATTGAGGACTGGCCCTATGCGGGCACGGATTTCACTAGAGATCCCGATCTCCCTCTGCCTTCTGGAGAGGACTGGGATGAGGAGCTAGGTAAGAACTCTTTGTTTTTTTTTTAATGTTTTTATGTATTTAAGTTTTTTTTTGTTAATACATGCCTATCTCTTACAGCATCTATATATGTATGCAGATGTTGGTGCAGAGCGACCAGCTGACTTGCCTCATAACGTACGGAGAGCACAACCTGCAGCAGACCCTTAGGTAGAGGGTGATGACGATCTAGTACAGAACCTTGAGGTCCTTACTCGAGGTATTCTAGATTATGCTATATTTGCGGACGTGCCTAGAGCGTACCAGAGGCACACGGTGGGAGTATCTACTCGCGTCCATCGTCTGTTGAGACGTTTGGTGCGAGCAGTGACATGCTATCATGAGCATCACCGTGATTAGACGCCTAGGTTTTCTTTTTGCACATTTTTTAGGAACATGTTGTCAGCAGCTGTATGAGTTTTGGACATGTATTATTTTTTGGATTATGTAACGCGCTGGGCGCAAACATTTTGACACACACGTATATATATACGTATGTTTATGGTTATTCCTAGATGGATCTTTTCTTCACGCGATGATGCGATTTATATGCTATGCGACTGTTTGACACACATGTAATCTGATGTATCTACTACATAACAAACGACCCATTGGAATGTATTCAGGCACACGCATATATTTTATTTTTACGAAAGCTTGAAAACACACATGAGAATCACGTATGCAAACTATGCTTTATGGGAAATCTTATTTTTATACAAGCTTAAAAGCACATGGTACACATGTAAACTATGCTTGAAATGGGCATGCCCCCCAGCATCGTGTCGTGTCTCAATTCGAGGTACATGCCCCCCAAGCTTCAATCCATTGAAAATGGGTTGAAGGTTGACATAATGGTTATGCACTCGAAATGCACGAGCTCACATTTCATTGTTTTAATGAGGTTGACATAATGGTTACGGACTATCCTCGGATATAAGTCATTTCATTATTTTAACGAGGTTGATACATTAGCAAAACTATCCTCGAGACTCCTTGTTTCATTTTTTAGGGAGCTTGACAAAGGGAAATGAACTATGCTCCACCCGAACTTCATCATAATGAACAGGAAGTCGGGGCTTCCAAGAGTGTCACTCCCGATGGGAGGTCAATGTCTCGGATGTCGGGACTCACTGCCCCCAGAACACTATGCACGATGGCGGCATTGTTGGGTATAGGCATGGGAGAGGTAGTCACATAGTTGATCTGGGGTGAGACAGATCCAACTAGTGGATGAGAACCAAGAGGGAAGGGCAATGGTGTCGGAGGGGCTTTTGAACAAACAAACGATAATTGATCTAGTGTCACTACTCTTCCATCGTGTGGAAAGCAAACCACATGGAAAAGTGAAGAAACAAGGGCTCCCATGGCATACACATAGTCCCGACCAAGGAGAAGACTGAAGTCTAAAGAGCCTTGGGTCACCGAGACGTCTATATAGACAGTCTTGCCTCCCAAAGTGATAGGGAACTTTGGGAGGATCCCTAATGGTTGACTTGTTCCTCCGTCAAAAGCGGTGAGATTTGGTGCGACAGGTACAAGCGATGGGGAACCCAAAGCTTGCCAAGTGGTAATGAGCATAAGACTAACCGATGCTCCTTCATTTAGCACAGTGCCAGGCAGCGCCATATGGGAGGCATAGGCGGTGACCCAGAAAGGCACATGAGATGGAAGGGGAGGGGTAGTCAAACAGCTCCAATCTAAGGAAATGATCAAACTACTTGGTGGGGGAACCATATGGTTTCCCCCCTGCTCGGAAGGAACCGAATCAGAATTCTCCGGAGCGGCTGGGATGGGAAAGCCATTATCAAGATCAGGAGAATTTGATGAGACGAGAAGAACATGGGAATTTTTCTCTTCCGAAACAGAGTGGTCGACAGGAGGTCGACTCGAGTCGACACTCTTTCCACCCAAATGGTTGGTTGGGAACAGGCTGGGCACAACCAGGTTTGGGAAGAGGGGCCTGGACAAGAGAAGAATGTGAATGAATATCATTGTCGGGAGGCGAATGATCTGTAACTGCAGAAAGACGTTGATATCCAACGGGGAGTTGGGGTGAGGGAGCTAGGAGACTTTCCAAAACAGTAGAGGCTTTATCCACGAGTGGACAAAGGTGAAGGGGATGATTGCCTTCACAAAGTCTACAGGGGATTCGAATCTTCCCTTTTCCCTTGCCATTCCCAACTGATGAGGTAGCATCGGCGTGAGCTTCAGAGGACGATGAGGGGCGGGCTGGATCACGAGACCATACTTCTAAGATCCTGGGAATGCCAGGACAATCACGAAAAAGATGGTCCTCTTTGCTTAATCGACAAGGAAACTTAACCTTCCGCGGAGGAGCAGAAGGGGGTCCGACTTCAGGTGTATTCGAGGGAATAACAATTGTGCTTGTAGCCTCTCCCTTAGGAGACTTCTGCTTCTTGATCTTCTTCTTCTTCTTCTTCTTAGCCACCTGGTTATTCGAATCGAGACTTTCACCAGGTGAAGTACGAGAGGAAGACGTAGAAGTAGGCGTCAAAGGGGAGAGGTCCACCTTAGGTTCAACGTGATGTTGTTCAGGTGGAGGGACTGATGGAGTATCAACCGACACGGTAGGGACCAAAGAGGTTGAAAACAACCAAACAGGCAACCCGACAGTTAACTCTGGAAGGGATAACATCGCCATATAAGGAGAACCAACATTCCCAAGAGGAGGGGAATGACTAGGATTCCCGTCAGGAGGGGAACTTGGGTTGGTGAACCCTGGAAAAGTTGCCATAGCAAAAAGAAACCTACCTCAAGCTAACGCACAAAAGATCTAACCAGGTAATGTTATTGTGGCCGAATAAATTTTAAGACACTGAACTTGACCTTTTGATTTTTTAAGAGTCGAGAAAAGGACAAAAATATGACTCTAGTCTGCTTCGAATGTTTAATGAGCACAAAGTGACAAGACGCTCACTTACACCTTTTCTTTTAGGGAGTCCAAAAAGGATCAAAAGTGACTACTCTGGAGAACTAGGCAAGAGGTTTACCAAACAATTCGTAAAACTTCTTATACACCTTGGCAATCAGATGAAAACCAAGGACTTCCCATACTGCAGTCAATCTTCCCGAATGTTGTGTTCAGTGAATTACGGCTTGTAAGGCGGCAAACTTGGCTTCCTATGGATTAAAGGTTGTAAGCGTATAGGGGTCTCCCAATATATACGCGACAGTACGTGGGAGCACAATCTGTACTGGCACCTATCGTTTCACCGTGGAGGAATCACCCAACCACTCAACAGTAAGCTACCACGTTTAAAGACGCCGGAACACGTCTCTAACCTAGACCTCTAGAATATTTGTGTTATGTTCCAATGCGTTGTTAGGTTCATTCAGTTTATTTTACAGTTTATCTTCAATTATGTTACGGTTTTTTGGTCCTATATGTGATCTCTCGAAACTTCCTAAATGCAAACTATATGCCAAAATTATATCATTTCATTCAATGAACTCTATCTACAGGAGAGTTGAGATCTTTACACAAACAAAATGATCAACAAAGATCCTAATGCAGCTAATAACAAGAAATGAAATTTTTTTTTTCTTTTTAAAAGCAACAAATAACAGTAAATGCTAATTAATATATTGCAGAAAGATCTTTTGTTTTTCTTTCTTTTAAAATAGCATGATGCACTTAACAAACCTCAAGAGATATTCACAAGTATAAAAAAACACAATTCACTCAATGGAAATAGAACCAATTCTGAAACATCAAGATGACCTGTCAAAGCAAGGAAAAACACACAAAGACTTTGAATGAACCATGTGATCTAAGTTCAGATGAAGTCAAGCAAAATCCAAACAGGCTAGAAGTGAATCAATCGAAGCATAGAATATCAAACTTTCACAACCACTAGATGAGTGCGAAGAACAACCAAAAAGTTGACTGGATTATCAAACCACAACTTCCCACAGAAGGCTCGACATGCAAAGCCATTAGATGTTCTAGGGCTAGGATACAAAATCGATAGAAATAAGCAAACAACTGAAAGATAAAAGTAATAACCAGTCACACAAAGGTCTAACACAGTTCCAGAAGCTGCAAAAGATATGGCAAGATATAAATCCAAGCTCAGAAGGCCGGCAGACAAGCGATCTAAAAAGGTTAACAGGTCTGGCGCGACTGTCAGGCTATAACTCACGCTATAAATGGATTGGCGCGGGTTGTCAGTTAACAACATGCGCCAACGGGCGCGACTGTCAGAGGAAAAGCCGTGCTAATAAAGTTTTCCAAGTCAAAAAGAAAAACAGGCGGTCCAAAGCTTGGTTTACAGTATCTAGAAAGGCCAGGAAGCAAGAGGCAGCAAAAAATTCAATCCAGAAAGCTATCCAAGCAAGCAAACAAGAGAAAATCATAGAGGCAAGACAAACTCCAAATTGTTCAGTCTGTAAACCAAACCAGAGATTGACTGAAGTGGCTTTGATCTACTTCACTAATGCAAAGCAATAGTGTTTCGAAGGCTATCCGGCCGTACTTCAGGCTCCGTCCAAAGTTTACAAATCGAAGAACAAGATAGCTTCCCCAGTGGAGTCGCCAAATTGTTGTACAGGTAAATCCCCTCTGTAGACAGAGGCGATCCCACTAGCCCAAATGGGGTCTAGCAATAATCAAACAACGCTAACACACAGGTTCCTAATTTCAAATCAAAGATCGATGCCGAGGGCCTACCTGGACTCCAATGCTAATACTTGTAGAAGAGTCATCGCTCCCATTCCTTTGCTCCGGCTGGTCACAATCCCCACGATACTCGTGAACGGACACCTGCACATGAAAAGAACGACACAAATACAAGCATAAAATCCAATAGATGCAACTATATATCAGTCAGAAAGGATATAACTCAATCATCATTATAAGGACAATAAGAGTGGAACCATAATGATAGTCATCCATTAATGAATAATAGGCAGAGAAAGATACAACCAAGGTTCTGACGTTGAACCTATTCTCTGGCTGGGCGAGCAGCTATGTATGCCTTGCAATAGACCTTCTCTCTCTCAGGATTCCAGCAGCATAACCTCCCTATGCTTCTTACTATCACTCCAGACAAGCATAATCACAACTAGCATTACTCCATAACTCACAAAAACTCCCTTGTCTAATGCATGAGGACAGACTTTTATAAATGGAGAAGGGAGGAAGGTTCAATGTACCAGGACACCCATTGTGGATCGACATTATCTCCGAAAAGCTACTGAGGATAGTTTTCAAGGATAGATGATGACTCTCGACCTCTATCATATGGATTTTTCCCTCAAAAGACTTCATGATCTAAAAGGAAAAAACATATGGGTGAGCGTTTGCCAAAAATCATTACCAAACTTAGTTGGCGCGAGTGTTGTTCTAGGACAGAGCGCCAATGGGCGCGCCCCCTTTTGAGGATCTCAGTGATTAGCGCGGATAAGACACTGTGTACCTGTGCCAATGGAAAAAAGGCACTTTTCAGGGATAATTTGCAGAAGGTGTCTTCAGGGAACATGAAGTACATACTCAGGGGAACATAATGCAAGTGTTTTTAGGCTATGTCACTGCTCACAAGTCCCGAAATGTATCCTCCAATGTACGAAAACAGGGGTAACAAGGACGGTGACCAATGGTGACAAATTACTGTGTAACAAGAGGGCATGCTTGTAACTCAGTGAGGGTAGTGGGCTCATCCCTGACATGTTTGCCACACTTGTGGTGTCCCCTGGGAGCCTGCTCTTCTGAGGATGAGTCACTCTGTGTCTCCCTCTCATAATCAGATGAATGTTGTGATGACATGACTGCAATGTGGACTGTGATTAGATAGTCCCTTTGATGATGATGGGAGGCTCGGTGCCTTTGAACTATCTATTACCAAGGGGAACAATGAAAAGGGATTGTTAGGAAGGGAGTGATGAAATGGGGATAGGGTTTAGAGGGTGATGATCCTAATTTTAGCCTTCCTTGTTAATCAAGGTGCAAGTGTATCACAATAGTGTTAAAAAACATTAAAAAGCTAAATTTTTGCATTAACATTCTTCCACAATGCTTCACATATCTAGGGAAATTACCTTTGTCTAAACTACCCTATACAATAAGGAATGCAATGGAGCCCCAAGAGGAAGTGTTTCATATCCCCAATAAACATTGCACAATAATGGTAACTACACCAAATTTTGGTGGATTGACATGGATGGAAGATGAGTTAATAAAATTAGATTCTAATAAAATGGGTTTCTTCATAAAAATAGTGCTTTTTCTTCTTCTGCCTTTCCCACATATTTTTAGTTGTCTACAAATTTGAATTTTTAAACACCTACATGGTATACCTAAGTGTTTTTGTGGCATGTAGAATAAATGCAATTGCTAGAATTAGATTACAATCTCCACAAGTATCTAAACATCAATTAAAATTTTTCCCACAAGTGGGTTAGTTTTCTCTTTCCAATTTATTAAACCATAAAGAATGAGATTGAAATAATCACCATGGTAGATGGGTGATACCCTCTTAGGATCCTTAATGTAAAAAATCTAGTCTATCACCCTAGGGTTCCTACATGCAGTATAGGAATATTGAAACTAAATTTTTAAATGAAAAGTGTTGGTGGTGTGAAAATGTGTGATTTTGCATCGATGGTTTTAAGAGTGGACATCAGGGTTTTAGGGAAGAGTACATGCTTTTGAAAATGAACAAAAAAAATATAAACTCATTTTGAAAATTAAAAGGTAAGGAATATTCAACATGCATTTAGATCTTAGAATTCCAAAAGAATAGTTGTAAAAATACTTATCTATCTATTATATAATATATATATATATATTCATATATACTACATATAAATAGAAATTTAAATGCTCCAAGGAAATTACAAAAACATTTGTTCATTCCACCACATAAATTAGAAAATGCATTCATAGAAAATAATAGAAGTTGCCTAATTTTTTGTATCAATTGTATTAGTGGAAACTTGCGCTCAATCTTGGTCTCTCAAACACATGATACAATAAGTCTTTGGGCATAGTGAAGAACACCAAATGGGAAAGAAGTATGTTCCTTGGTATTTGTCTCTCTCAAAACTCGATACTTCTTATTCTCATTTTCTAGTTGTAGTGGCTTTCCTGGTAGCCTATTATAATCTTTATATGGTTGGATAGTAAAAATAATCACAAGTTATTATATTTCTATGTCAAAAAAATCATGCTTGTATCAAAGAATCATTCTTGCGTGGAATAACGTTTGTAAATCTAGTTGTTATTTAGTCTTATCTATTGTTTGGGGGGTCGTGGATAATACCAACCTATAGTATGATAAGGATTATGTTTGATACAAGTTTGAAACAAATGGTGGTAAGCTCATTACTAAGTGCATATTTGATGTTGTCTTTATATATCATTGCTACAGTATACTTTGGGACACATGCGGTACCACCATAGGATAGTTTGGGGCTATGCAAATAGTTTCCAATGTTCTATTGACACTTCGTATATGATTGTTATAGATATCTTATTATTAGTAAAACAATGTTGCTTATTTGTACTTATTAAAGTATATTTGGAGCTTTGATTTATGGGTAAAAATTTTCATTTGAAGTTTGAAGTTTGCATAGTTGGACATAGTAAAAGGTCTGATGTGTCAAGTATACTAGTTTATTTTAACTTGTCAATTTTGAAAAGTGAAAGGGAAGTTAACCCTTAAAATTGAAATGCAACCATTTCATTCAAATGCGATCCCAATATGATCTTAGTTTTATATTAAATTTTGATATACTTATGATTGAATTGTATCTCAAAGGTTTGTAGATTTTCTAATTACTTGAAGAAAATCTAGAAGGTTTATTTTTTAATCTTTCTAAGTAAATTCTAAATGATTCTAAAATTTATAAAAGTTATATGATAACAAGTTTTAGAATGTTGGATCGGTTTTAAAAGGGAATTTCATCAAGATATAGTTGAACAAGTTTTCACTTGGTCATATGGTGTAAATATTTTGACAACCTTTCACTTTTTCTAAATACTACACATATTAATACACATTTATACTAAAGAAATGACCCGCACAAAACACACCCTATTTAACTATCAAAACTAAATCTAATAGTAAATTGTTGGATTAAAAATAAAGCAACATGCATATAATAATGAAGTTTTGTAAATTATGACTCAAAAAACAATATAAATTTTCTAGAGATACTTTTAAAGTGTTAAATATTAAATACCATTTCAAGTCACAATCATCTAATCCAAACCAGCCCAAACCACCCATTAGATTGTAGGATAACCTTGTACTGTGTATTAAGAGAACTTGAAGTAGCTTAATGTATATCTTTCCTAATATTCCTATGATATATGGATATTAATGAATATATTTATGTATTTTGCAATTATTTTATCTCTAACATATATTTATCTAATTCATAAATGTTTAGTTCTTTTTGTAATTACATAGTTAACAAAAAAAATGATTAGTTTTTTTCTAATGGTGAAGTGCAACTATGGTACTACAAATATGATTGCAATATGCACTATTATGATAGATAATACTTGATCATTTACAAGAGGATTGGCTTCATATTTACCAAGAGTTTCAATCCAAGAATACTCATATAGATGGTCTAGATGTAATTTTCAAGGTATCTCTAGAATGGTTCCTCGATACACAAAAATCACCATTCAACCATGTATTTAATTGATGCAATGCAAATAACTTTAATATGGGAAAAAGAAAAATAAAATGGTTTGACATTAGTATAATTGTTCCTGAATGCTCAAACTATGGAAAATATTGCATCCATTGATATGATCCAAGGGTTAAAAAAACAAAAAGATGTAATTTACTAATCCACCCCTTTAAGTAATGTCCAATTTTGGAGGACATGGAATGTAACTTGAAATTTTGTGTTCCAACTACTTAGTGGACTTGGGGTTTTCTAAATTTACAGTGTTGCAATTTTATGTCCATGTCATTGGTTTTGAGTCCGTGGAAGTAGTTATGTGGGAATTCTGAGTTCATGTCATTGTTTTTATGATAGTTCCAGTTTTTCCTTTAGTAAGGATTTATTCATAAGGCTTGATATATGCATGAGGAATGTAGGAGACAAACCTAGAACGGGAAAGCGTTGCAGAATCAAATTTGTCAATATTTATCATTTGTTGGTGAGTCTCGTTGATTAAGGTGAAGGTTCCAAGTATTTAATGAATTATTGTGTTGGAGAGCCTCCTTATCATTGAAAAAGGTATGTGTGTCTTGGAGAGGTTAAAAAAAACCATGGCTTAGTGGTTTATTTTTTTATAAAATTTGCTTATTGACTTTTTCTTAGTGCTTTGGGTGTGTAATTGCATGTCCTTCTTTGGGATGGGGACAATGGGTCCAATAGCACATAGAACATCCACCTCGCTTGGTCATATAATGATTTGAATGCATATAAGGGGAATATAATCAACATAGGAAGGCGCAAATCCTAAATTGAAGAATTTGGGGCATAGAAATGTTAGAAAATTATATATTACGGAGCAATGGAACACATGAAATAATGCAGAAATATAAACACAGAAAACGCACAAAACAAGAGAGACACAGATATACGTGGTTCACCCAGTTTGGGCTACGTCCACCTCGAACAGCCAGTCCTTCCTTTCTATTATCCAGCAAAATGAAGAGACACAACCTACAGCAAAGCCGCTGTAATATCCTCTGTTTTCTCTCAAAGTCTCACCTCTCTGTTTCTCGCTCACACACACATAGAATACACATCTATATCGCCGCCTCAAATACAATACCCTCATACAAAGAGAGGGGTTTGCCTTCTAGGGCAAAAAACCCTAAACTAAACATAAGTTCTACCGTCAGATCATCCGCCTAATGAACGGCTCAGATTGACTAGAAATTACTATACTTTTACAAGGCAAATTTACATATGTTTTTAGCTTCGGGGGCGCTGCCCCCAGACCCCCCAGCCGGGGGGGGATCGGCCCCCCCGGACCCCCGCAGGGGGGACAAGTCCCCCCCGCGTGGAGGGGTGTACAAAACTTCCTGGGGTATAGATCCGGCTGAAACAAAGACCTCTGAACAATCATGCTCCACACACAACATATTATAGAAGATTGATTAAAGATTTTAGTAAGCTAGCCTCACCATTGTTTGGCCTCTTAGGAAAAGATGTTGAGTTTAAATGGACTGACGACTGTCAAGGGGCTCTGAATGAGTTGAAAGATAAGTTAATGTCCGCCTCGATCTTGAGAGGCCCAAACTGGGCCTAGCTTTCCACATCCACACTGATGCCTCGAACAGAGCCATTGGGGTAGCCTTAGGACAAGCTGAGGAGAAACTTCCATATGCCATATATTTTGTCAACAAAAACCTGTCCAAGGCAGAAATGAACTATACTGTAACCGAGAAAGAGTTCCTGGCCATAGTCCATTCCCTGAACAAGTTCCGACACTACATCACTGGTTATCAAACATTTGTACATATTGACCATGTTGCGATTAGATATTTAATGAATAAGCCTGATGTAAATGCTTGTATCATTAGATGGTTACTTTTGTTGTAGCAATTTGATTTGACTATCGTCAACAAACCAGGTAAAGAAAATGTTGTTGCTGACTTTTTGTCTAGATTGGATTTGCCTGCAGGTGAAGAAGGAACAGTGGATGACCAGATGCCAGATGAACATCTATTTGCTATCTCAGTAATCTCTCCGTGGTTTGCTGATATAGCAAATTACTTGGTCTCAGCACAGTTCCCTCCGCATCTATCCTCAAAGGAGAAGAGCAGAATTATGAAGAAGAGTGCCCCATTCACTTGGATCGGGGGCAACCTGTTCAAACTTGGCCGAGATCAGATCTTGAGGTGTTGTGCTAGGGAGGAGGAAGTCTTTGACATTCTCCTAACCTGTCACGATGGACCCTGTGGAGGCCACTTTGCAGCAAAGAGGACTGCCTTCAAAATTCTACAGGCAGGCTACTATTGGCCCACTCTTCATCAAGATGTCAGAAGATACATCAGCCAGTGTGACCGATGTCAGAGGATGGGGAAACCGACTCCAAGGGATGAAATGCCTCTCCAATCTCAAGCGACCTTCGAGCCATTTGAGAAGTGGGGCATGGATTTTGTGCGTCCTATCAACCCCCCTTCAAAGCAAAGGTCTTACATCATTGTGTGCACTGACTACCTGACAAAGTAGGCAGAAACAAAGGCAATCAAAGAAGCGACAGAAGAAAAGGTGGCTGAGTTTTTAAGAGAAAATATCTTCTACAAGTTTGGCTACCCAAGAGAGTTAGTCACCGATCAAGGAAGCCAATTCACCTCTAGCTTAATTGAAGACTTGCTCGCTCGTCACAAGAACAAGCACAAGGTTTCCACCCCATATCATCCTCAAGCAAATGGGTAGGTGGAAGTCACTAATAGAGCATTGGAAGGGATTTTGACTAAGGTGGTGAGTAGCAGCAGAAAGGATTGGGCAAATCGCCTGGTTGAGGCCACTTGGGCCTACAACACCACTTGGAAGACCACAACCAGTTTCACACCTTATGAGTTGGTCTACGGGAAGAAAGCTCTGCTATCAATAGAGTTCGAGTACAACACATTGAGGGTGGCAGCTCAGCTGGACCTAGATCTCAGCCATGCTCAACATGAAAGGTTATTGCAGCTGAATGGGTTAGATGAACACAGAATGTAGGCCCTCCTCCACTCAGAAGTAGTTCAACTTCAGAGGAAGATATGGCATGACCGACACCTTAATGAAAAGCAATTCCAGCCGGGAGATTGGGCGCTGCTGTATGACTCCAGATACAAGGATTTCAAAGGGAAGCCTAGGACAAGATGGTTAGGACCATATACAGTGGAGAAATGCAATGACAATGGTTCAGTCCTCATCAGGACCATTGATGAAGAAGCCATCCCCATGCTCGTCAATGGACATCGAATGAAGATCTACAGGAAACCCCTTTCGAGGTGGGAGTTCATTGAAACAGTGAAAAAATCAGTGTTGGTAATAGAGCAGGGTTCTGCCTCTGTTCCGGCCACACCTTGCTCATCGAAAAAAAAAAATAATAAAAAATAATAACTGGACGAAAACCTCTCTAAGGCGCCCAGGGCAGACAGTAAGGGTGAAAACCTCATGGAGGCACCCCTGTTGTCTCTCAGTAAATAAAGAATTTGAATAAAAAGATCCTTGGGTGAAAACCTCTCTGAGGCGCCCACGGAAGATAGTGAGGGTGAAAACCTCATGGAGGTGCCCCTGCTGTCTCTCAAAAAAAAAAAAGATAGAGAAAAAAGAAATAAAGGAAAAAGAAAAAGAGAAAAGAGAAAAAAGAAGAAGAAAAGAAACAGGTTTAATCTCTGAAGAATTATTGCAGGTTACAGGGAATACAGTGCAGAAAAGAAGGTCGTGCAAAACAAGGACAGGGGCCGTACCAAGTTACCAGGCATCCTCACAGACACTCCCTCCATGGCCACTCACATTTTTCAGGATCTGGACACATTATGGTTGAGATTCAACCTCTTACAGGAAGTTTCAGGGCTTTCTACAGGAAGTTCTGCATTTCTATAGGAAACATCCTTGTAGAGCCTTTGGGCGGGCCAGAATTGATTCTGGAGAGGGATTTAAAGCTTGAAATCTGTTGATGAGGCATGCAGCCACCCCTTTCTTCCATCCATCACTTGTTTCATCTCCTTCCACCGTCATTGCAACAATCTGGTTATGTATTCCTGCACAGTCATACAAGAGTCTTGTTTCCTCATATTAAAATTTTTTTCCTCCAAGTGACAAATCAAGCATGCAGAGGCTCGCACACTCTACCTATCAAAGCTCCATCAGGACCCCTCATCCGCGAATTCAACCTTGCTCGTTTCAGCATGCATCCTAGGAGGAGAAGCAGCTACAGGTTGTCCTATAGGAATCGTGTAGCAGTTGATCCGTCTGGAGCACATACTATGGAGACACTAGCAGCTAAAGTCAACACAGGGACATGCAACAAGCTCCGCTTGGACGTGCACACCTCCTCAGCAGCTAAAATCATACGGAGTCGGCGCATGCAGCGTTCACAACCAGAGGGTCGGGTCCTGAAGCCTTACATATAGCATCAGCAAATGAAAAAGGAGCTCCAGCGCTCGTGCACGAAGCAGCAACTAGCAAAGCCATCATTCCACGTCCCGAAGCCTGCAGAACACGTCCACGGCCACACAGGTAAGTGTCTAACCTTATTCGTCGAATTGCATAAACTATACTTTGAAATTTTCATGACTGTGAAATGTGTGGATTGAACAAATTCGGTGGCCAGTCAACTGGCCACCCACAGCCACTCGAATGGCCTCGTGGGATCCAAACGAGCCCGGTTATGCCAAAGAGACGGGCAGTCGACACGTGGGAAGTGTCCAGTCGGCGAGAATCGACAGTTTGGCAGAAATGACGGCGGTTAATGGCAGTCAGAGACACGTCGAGGAATGATGGTCGTGACGTTGGCTAACGGATCGGCCTGGACAACTCACCCCCGCGCCATGAATTGCGCAGTAATTCAAATTGCTCGGCCGAATAACTCACGATGAACCACTGTCATTTGCACTTGCAACCATTTTACATCGAAGTACGCGTCCTCCTCCTCTGCAGCTTGTTAGCCCGAGCTTCTCAGCCCATTCCAAAGTCCTCCCGCGTCCCAGACTTGTCCAGAAGCCGGAAAAGCTTTCTACAGGAAGTAGCTCTACAGGAAACCCGGCATAGCAGAGAAACCTGGACTGTCTACGTCGAAATTGGAAATTCGAAGAGAAGTAGGCTCGAACACGCCATTCCCATGCATGATATTTCGAAAGGTGGTGAATTCGACGTGCTGGAGTAGGAAAATTAAAAGCAAGTCTGCCTGTGGTTCAAGAATAGTGGTTTGCCTGTGTGATACATGGAATTTCTCAGTGAGTTCTGTGTCTAACTCTCCTCCACGGTTCCTGTTAGCAAATTCCTCCCATATAAACGATAAAAACCACTGTAAGGGTAAGCCTGTGCGTAAAGAATGTGGTTTTTATGTGGTCGGGGATAACCATTAAGCTTTGCACTCTGTCTGTAAGAGCCTAATTCCCATTTTGACAGTCGATTTTTGGGTAGCAACAGCGTTGTAACCAGGGAATTGATATAAAGTGACCTATAAACACCCAAGGGATACTGTCTTCAACGTTCTGGGGAGGAAACCATACATAGAATCCCCCTTCTGATCAGAGCACAAGCCAAAACAAGCCATTTTTCACCATGCCAAGAGGGTTTATTAGAAAGGAACCCTCGGATTCCAAGAAATTGTGAGAAACTCCTGAGGTGGTAGACCTATTTACCCGTGCAAATTAGATGACCTTCTGTGACAAAATTCATGGTCACGATGATGAGATAATAGAGGAGTTCCTAAGGTCCCTGCAGCCTAAATCAAAGACACTAGCCACTGTAAATTTCAGAGGGTTGACCCTAAAGCTCACCCCACCACTCATTAGTCGAGTCACTGATCTGCCATTGGGGATACCCTGGGATAAAGAGGAAAGGAAACTAGGCCAAAAGGCCAAAAAGGAATTCTTCCTACCAGAGGAACAGTTTTCATAGGATAAGAATATGGTCCGGAGAGTCAGCCTACAGCAATTTTGGAGTGAGGTCAGCCTTCAGATTATGAAATATATTACCTGTGAGGGGCGGTTCAGTATTGTATGCGGTTATCACTTCCGGTTGCTAACTGAACTCAGGCATAAGATGGATTTACCCACAGAACAAAAGTTAAGCATCCCTTACTTCCTCTTACAATCATTGATTGAGTGTGGCACAAAACTGAAGGAAGGGACACCAGACCAACTGGCCCATCATGGGCTTATCAAGCTTCTAGTAGAAGATGCCCTCCATACCTATACTGTCCCTCTCTCCTGGGATATTTTTCGCAATATGTCCAAGGATGATTATATCTTAATTCTGGCCGAGGAACTCACTTCCTCCAGCAGTGAGGAGAAGGAGCACATCAAAGCAGAAGAGAGAGTCAAGGGTCAGGAAACCCCAGGCAGACCACCATAGCAAGGACAAAAAGAGAAACGAGAGAAAGGCCAAGCTGCTGAGGCCAAAACTCTGGGTGGAAAAATGACACAGACACCAAGGAAGAAACGATTGCAAATCAAGGCAGAGAGGACTGAAAAAGTCCAAGCAAGCAAGGGCACACCCAAGGCAGCCACAACAAAACTAAAGGAGAAGGCACCCCCAGCCAAGCAGGCCAAAACAGTGCAAATTGGTTCTACAGGAAGCCAGAAGTCCGTTTCTACAGGAAGCCCGAAAACTGCTTCTACAGGAAGCCAAAAAACAGTCAGCACAAGACTTTCTACAAGAAGTCTGGAAAAAGGGCAAGGGAAGGAAGAATCTCCTGAGATTCTAGCTAAGGAGGCAGCAGTTGTGCTGGCCACCCTCAACACATCTCCAAAGCAAAAAGAAAAGCGAAAGAGGGAGCCTTCCATGTATTTTAAGGCAAGAAGAAGCACGAGGATAAAAACTGGCAGACCAAAAGAGCAACAGTCCAAAGGGCCAATTACAATTGTAGACACCCCAACCAAACAAAAGACATCCATCACATATGAGCGGGGAAGCCCGAAGACATCCACATGGAAAGAAAGGATGGAAAAGTTGGACTCAGAGGCCTCTCTACAGGATGCTAAGGCTATTCTACAAGAAACATTGGCTAGGTTGAAGGAGACCAAAAATATGGAGGAAAAAGCAGCCAAGTCATCACTGGAGGAAGAGAAGGCTGAAACCATTGTGGAGCCAAGCCCCCAGCCCAGCCTGGGCTCCTACTATAACTTCTTAGAGGCTGGGAAGATCATTCCCCAAAAATTCACAGTGCCACTTTTCCTTGCACTATAGGAAGAGAGAGTGAGGACCCACACTTGGATGAAGATTGCTAAATCCAAGGGTGTGGCAGATAAAGGTCCTCTGGAGGAATAGCTCAAGGAGGCCCAAAAAGAATTGGCAAGGGTACGACATGTGGAGAGCTACCAGCAGGCCAAGCTACGGGAAGAAAATGAGTTGCTTAGACAGCAGCTACAGTTGCAGGGACAAAAGAAGGAAGACAGACCTCACCTCTTAGGAGAACAACAACGACAGGAGGAGGCCACAACAGCCAAAGATACCATAGAAGAACAGCAGAGAAAGGAAGGAATGCAGGCTGAAATTGAGACACTGAATCGATAGCTGCAGGAAAAAGAATTGCAAGCAGGCCTCGAGATATAGTCTCTGAAATAGCAGATACAAGAGAAGGAGGCCCAACTGGCCTGCATGGCCAGTTGGGCAATGGAAGCTCTGCAGTGTAGACAGCCAGCCAAATTCTACGCCCTATACCTCAAGGATCATTGGCTGCAATTTTAAATCAACACTTTGGCACAGAGAGGTATCACTCAATTCCAAAACCCCCAACAATTCATGGCTTTATGTGACAGCATTTCGTCAGAGGACAAGGCCAAACTATCAGAGTTCTACCTACACAATTTGGCCCTTCCCAACATGACCTCGTGAGACCCCAACACTGCAGTAGGGGACATGCAAGTTATGGCCATGACCTCGTGGCTAAATCATGAAGAAAAGAGAGCAGCAAAGGTCAAAAATGTCATGGACCGGGAACTACAGGAACCACTATTGATTAGAGCAGAGCCAGGGGATCCCTCAGCATTAATATCCACCCACCAGCACTTGGCAAACAACTCTCAGGCCCTGCTAGATTACATGGATCGTCAAGCCCAGGCCATAGCACATTTTGAGGACATGGAGCGACTGTTGGGGGACAAATGTGTTCATGCTTGCACCCGTAGGTGGAACACATTGTCCCACAGCCAAAAAATCAGAGAATACCACACCCCAACTAGAATGAGGGAGGCCTTGGCACGAGTGCCTCTCTACAAAAAGTCCATGGAGAATCTTCAGGCCAACTGGATAGGCCTCAAGTTAAATCCACCTTTGCTTTTGGGGCTGCTAGAAGGAGGCACAGAAGATGAGGAGCATAGGCAGTGGGAAGAAGTGGAAAGGAAGGCCGGATTTCATGACAGTGAAGAAGATATCACCTCAGAGGCCTGGGATGTGAGGGAGGCGATCAAGGCAATCAAGCATGAGGAGCTGGACTAGTTGCTCAGAGGATGAGCAACCCATTTAGCAGGGGGATGATGATGAGCCCCGAATTGGGTAACTTATTGGGCTCATTTTGCCTAATTGTCCTTGTTCAATCCTCCATTTTTCATAGATTATGCATGTTTTTTAGTATGTTTATGTTATTTGAACGAATAAGGGTGGTCACTCTACCTAGGAGGCTAATACATGGTTATTTCAAGTTTTTTGGACAAATGTTGGAGCAAAACCAAGAAATTATGGGCTAGGTGACAGCCAAGCTTGAGGTGAGGATTCGTAGGGGGGTTGTCTCTGACATTAAATGGCCCTTCCTCGAGATCTCCACCCTCAACTCCGAGCTCATAGGCCACCAAAACGAATCCTAAAGGCAGCCAAGCAGAGTTGGGAAGAGTGAATGTTTACTAGCAGTTGGCACAGCCGAGTCCCTTAAATTTAGGAGGCCTGCTAGGCCCCTCATAATGTATAAATAAGAAGGCCTCAGCCTTCATAGTTTACTTTTGGAACTATTGTATTTTTTGCACTATAGTGCTGTCATTTTCAGCTCGTTTTTTTGTAGCCATTGTCGTATAACTTTCTGGTGATGACTATTTTTTGATAATGACAAGCAGTTCTATTTGGTATCAGCTCTGAGTTCTTTATAGGAGCCGTAGCTCTTAGGGTTGGGCCCAACCTGAGAGCTAAGGCCTCCTTTATGTATCGTTATTTGTCCTTTATGTATTTGCAAAATCATTTCTGTTGGGTAGATTAAATCGTGTTGATTAACTAGGTCACTGTTGATGGTTAGAAAGGCTTTTGATGTTCAGATTAAGTTGGTAGGATATCAACAGGGAAAAAGCTTCAGAAAAAGCCAACGAGCACCTTTGATTTCACCTCTCCCTCATAGGATCAGGGGTCGGGATCAAAGTGACCTTGTTGCCCCAAAAAAAACATTATTTTTGCTTCGCCATGCAATCACTAGTGTACAATTTTCATTTGTAGAATTTGGTTACATGTTCATATCTTTGAATGCTCTGTTGCATAGTTAGTATACATGGTTTCCTTGCAAATAAAGCTCATGTTCATTCTCTTTACTGTTAGCTAGATTAGATTAGGTTGGCATAACTAGGTCTTTGATTTCTTGCAAGTCTTTATTGGTTCAGTTGGAAATACAATTGTAGAGCACCTGTACCACTTCTGCATCCACCCAAACTCCATCAGACCCATATGCTCCATCTCCTAACTTGGTTTATTGCCTCACGTTTGCCATTTTGCCCACATAACCCTACCTTTTTGTGCAACATTGCTTCAGACCTCTTTGAACAAATCTAACATCTACATCTTCTCCCAACTCCATCCTCCAGTCCCTGGACCACCTCAAACCCCTATCCTACCTCCATACCCACTCCTTCATCTTTCTTCATCCATCCATCCTCCAAAACCCCATTTCTGAACATCTTGTAGAAAATCACAGAACATCCTATAGAAATTCCATAACATCCTGTAGAACCCCTGCAGACTTCCTGTAGAAGCTCACAAATGAGGTTTCTTGATAGCCAAACTCTGTGAAACTCTCTAGAAGGGTGTTAGGGACCCCTTAGGCCCTCTCTGAACCTTCCCGACCTCTTCCAAGCATTTCCTCTCACCGATCCACCTCTGCACAGTCAAAAACAGTGAAAGCACATGCATGATAATTCTGACAACTTATTCAAAAATACAAAAAGATGTTTTCTTCAAATAGAAGTAGTTTAGACACATGTATTTACCTTCCTAGAAGTAATGGAATCTCTTTTAGTAGCTTGCATCCTCTTTTTCACATCAGTAGAACTAGCTGGTAAGATTAGGGTTTTCTAGGGTTTGCGCTTTCTTTCAGCTTTTCAGTTTCTTTTCGCAAGCAGATTAGCTTCCTTCGAGTTAGCTTCCATCCATCAGTTAACAAGCTTCTTCTCAGAGCTCATAGAAGTTGGCTTGAGCCCCTAGCGGACTTGTGCCAGCTGACCAAGTGACAGTTGCGACAAGAGCTAGTACTTGTGCATACAGCACCGTCGCTTCCAAGTTTGTTATGAACTACCAGGTCGATAAAAGTAAAGAAGGGAGTCCCAAGAGTTGCAGCATTATTGCTGCAATACTAGAGCCCACCACATAACATAAAGTTCACTAGCAACCTCTTTATCTACTAAGTATGCTACTTTAACCTCTGGAAGAGAAGGACATTTATCATTAGAATGATCAACTTCACAGAGTTGACATACCTCTATTTTGGTTGTAGGAAACTCCCTCAAGGGACATTTCTTCCTACACTTGGAGCATAACACACTCAGGGATTTTTCCACTTCCCCCTACTCTTCTTAGCCTGATAAACATCCAACTGTGAGGTGAAAGTAATAAGGATGTATGTTTTAAAAATTTCAAATAATTTACCCATTTCAGCGTTGATTACTTTAGCCTCTACAACTGGTTTGATGAACCTGGAAGAAGTATAATCTCTTGATCCTCTCCCAACCTTAGAATTTCCCCTCAAATATCGTCGACACAACTCACACACATCATCATAACTCAATTTTGATACATCACCTGCTCCCATCAGGTTCAAAACCTCCGGAGATTCTGATCTTATTGCCCTTAGCAAAATTGTTCTCAAGGTTTCTTTGCTCAGTTCATTCATCTTGGATCATTACAAATTGTACTGGAATCTTTCCAAGAAGTCCTCAAGGCTTTCCTCCTCCTTCTAGGTCATGCCAAAGATTTCTTCTTTGATGTCCCTAGTTTTATAGTAATCCCGATACTTTCTCAAGAATACTTTCATCATGCCATCCCATGTTGAAATGGAGTTTGCACTCAATCCCATAAACCACCTGAGGGTTGCATCTTTTAATCTGGCACGAAATAAATTCAAGTTTTGAGCATTTGAAGAATAATCGTAGCTCCTACACAATACATCAAACTCAAAATAAAAATGCATCAGGATCTGCAATAGAGGTATCACGAAAATTAGGCAATGCAAAGGGAGGAATGTTTTTCGTTTGATTGGCTCCAACAAAATCTCTGATAGGAAATTCAAATGTAACTGGTTCCTCTACCTTCTCATGATAGTACCCACTTGTAGTAGTACCAGTACCCTCTATATGAGCCATATCGAACCAGAAGAGAGTGGCACCCTCGTGAGTTGCAGATCCTTCAGAGTTAGTTTTATGAAACTTTGGTTCTTGAATAGGATTGAAGAGGAATTCCTCTTCAAGATGACCACTAAGCAAAGATGTTGTCCCCTCAATAAGAGGAGATTCTTGATGAGTAGCAACAAAAATTTCTCTGACAAAAGAATCCTTCTTTGTTGTGGGGGTATTGATCTGCTTAGGATCAGCGATCGACCCTTGTTCAGAATTGTCAATATTTGGTTCAGATTCCCCTTTCTTCTCTACCTTTTTCCTTGCGAACTTCCCTTTATTCAATTTCCTTGCCAGCTTATTAGTGGAAGAGGAGTTGCACACATCACCACTAGAAACACTTGGAAATCTAGTCCTAGTATATTGGCCCTTATTCCTATTCATACATTATACAGAAAAATTCAAAACTTATACTTCCCAAACAATCAATATGTGGCTTTGGCGAATTTTGATCTCTGCATGTGGGTAGGCCTTACCCCACGTCTTACCACTTCGACTCCCCCTGTCCTGAAAAGCTTAAACAAGAAAAAATCATACAAAAACACTTTTAGTATCATCCCTTAGCACCTCCCCAGCAACGGTGCCAAAATGTTGGGCAAATTATAAACTTATAATTTGACACACATTATTATCAAATGGGTAATTGTAACCTTGTGAGGTGTAATGCAAAATCTCTGCATATTGATACTTCAATGCATAAAAACCACACACAATTCCAAATCTCTCTTCTATCTCAGCACTTAGCAGTAAAGGTTATGGAGTAGATAACTCATCTCTCTACAACACCTAAAATTTTTGATGTTGATCAAGAAAAGATATACTACCAAACAACAACAATTAAATCAAACTCATTTCTAATGTAAATTAGGGCACGAATTGCATAACTTAATTTAACCTGTAATCAAATTAGAAACATTCATGCAATAACCCAATCATTAATCATTAAAAGCATGTGCTCCTATGAATCAATGAAGAGGAATAGAACTATGTATACATATATTGTTAACACATGGAAAGCAACTTAATTGAACACACAACTGAAGAAACTTACAATACAAGATACACATAACATCAAGCTTGTATTAATCTGAAAAATCGATTACAGCATTACAGAAATCTAAAATATATGTTTTTCCATCCCCTACAAATCGAATCTATTGATCTTATACAAGTGCGCAAGCCAACGCTTTTTCCAAACTAAGTAAAATTAAAATATTACAACTATTTACTAAAATAAGCCAAAGATGCAGCACATCGATATCCTTGATTTGATCCTGACAGGAAGAATGGATCAAACCAAATACGCTTGATTGTTCGAGTTTCTTTCCCAAATTCAGCCCAAAAAAAAAAAAAAAAAAAAAATTTAGATGTGGGCAATTAAAAAGACTAATTTAGAGCAGCCAATAAGATAGAGTCCATGTGGATGGATTTTCAAACAAAACCCATAATCCTGTTTCTTATGTGGATGACCGAAAAATGTCTAACCTATGCGGCTTCTGTAGGAAAACTGCCTGCTACAGGCAGGAAATGGCGTTGCTGCAGGAAATCCCTGATCTTCTACAAGAAATCGCGGAACCGCCTAAAGCCTATTGATCTACATGAAATTCAATTAGTACCTCTCAAAGTCGTTGATTAGTTAATCAAGTAGCATTCAACATCAAATTACCTAAGAATAAAAATATATGATGCGTTTTGAGTTATTTGCATGCCTTAGAGTCTAAAGCACCCTTTTGGTCAAAGAGGCACAATAAGATGGTAACTAGAGGGGAAAAAGGAGTCTTAAAAGAGAAGCAAAGCCTTAGGAGTATTGTCAAAAATAGCATGCAGATTGATGAGGTACAGGGAGATGGAACACAGACCGAGAGGGTTTAGCACTTACCTTCAACACAGAAATTGAGGCAAATTCAGTGCATTAATTGTGGTATGAAAAACCCAAATTTAAAGGAGAAAAGTCAGGTCAGAGCATGCGAAAATCAAGGAGATGAAGTGTTGATAGAGGCACAGATTTCCAAGAGGAAAAACACACATTTCAAGGGAGAGATTTTGGGTCTAATAGGCACATAAATCAAGGAGGAGTCAACTTGACAACACAAATTTTGAGGCAGAGATTTGTCAGGAAAACATGATTTTCGAGGGAAAATTTGTTAATATTGTGGTATGACTCTCGAGGCAGAGAAGTGTTGAATGTGGCA
Source organism: Pinus taeda (assembly GCA_000404065.3). NCBI lineage: Eukaryota > Viridiplantae > Streptophyta > Pinopsida > Pinales > Pinaceae > Pinus > Pinus taeda. Next base: position 1,787 of record APFE031142518.1, on the reverse strand, counting down.
CGAAAATCCAAGTAGTCAAAGTCTGTGATTGGCACAAACTTCAAGGAGGGAGATAAGTACCCTTAATGTGTATTTAATGCTACAAATGTTTCTTTGAGATAAAAACAAATAATAATCCTCTTCCAACTGGTTTTCCCTTTGGGGTTTTTCTAGAGTCTTTTGACTAGAAATCAAGTGTCTAAATTGAGCATGCTTGTGAATTTTTATTTTTTATTTCCTACCAGCTGAAAGTGAAAAGTAGTGGTAGCTTCTAGTCTTTCTATGAATTTTATTTTCAAGTTCAAGTAAAAAATGAACATGGGGTTTGGGAATTAAACTTGATGAGAAAAACAAATTGAAACCAGATGAGGATACAAGACCACAAATTTTCTATAAATATGAATGATGATGGGGCGTGGAGTGGGGGAGGGCCCAACAGAGTATCTGTTAGGCCCCTATACTACTAGTGTAACCCTTTATTGTTATTAGTACAACCCACTTATTATATTGATGTACCCATGTAGTGCCCATATTGTTACTATTGTGCCCCATAGAAGCCCACTATTGTTATTATTGTGCCCTTACATTATTATTGTTATGTAGGCTCTGATTATGTTATGACCCCTTAGACTCCTATATATAGAAAGGAGGTCTTTTCATTTGTATCATCCAAGAATTGTTCATTTATGTAATGTAAAGGAGGTTGCCCCCTCGAAGAGGCTGAATTCTAAGGCATTAATCTATCTTTTTTATCTTCTTCTTGAGCTGGTTTCATAACATTTGGTATCAGAGCTTTGGATTCTAGTGTTTTGCTGCTCCAAATAGGTCATCGTGGCATTTTCATTATAACTATTTTTCTGTGATGTTTCAAAAGCTAAAAAAAAAAACCCATTTGAGAAGACATCGCGTTGAAGCTCGGCTCCAAATTTCAGAGCTTTTCACGCTATATTTGCGGAGATATGATCTGAGGAAGTTGGTCTTTTTGCAGACTCCTGAATTACATTCCAAACAGGCGACCTGGGGAAAATCGTTATAACTTTCTCTCTGAGCATCGGATTGAAATTTCGTAAGAAGGTATAGAAAGCGGACAGACTGTTGTTTCTTGTATATATTTTTCAGAGGCAAAGGTCGAAACAATGACTCGTGGCACGTCGTACAAGTTCGCTCTACTGAACTAGTCTAGAATCAGGTCACTGTGGGAGATTTCACATAACTCTTCCTTGGAGAATCCAATTTGGATCAGACTGGTGGCATTGGAAAGAGGACACAGAGGGCTACTGCAGGTCACAATTTTATAACTGGATGATTTGAATGTACAAAGATACATCAGAGCCAATATCGAGCTCCTACAAAGTGGAAGAAAGTGTGTAGATTCTTTTAAATTTTTGCTTAAGATTGGTTTGAAAATTATTTTGAAGGAATTCTAAGGCATTGATCTCTCTTTTCTATCTTTTTGTGAGCTAGTTTCATAACATTTGGTATCAGAGCTTTCACGGAGGAAATGATAGCACATTATGAAGATACAAAGAGCAACACCTTCTTTATAGCAACACCACAACAATTAGATAGAGTAAAAAGGCTTTGTGACATAGTGGAAAGCAAAATGATAGAAACCAGGAAGCATACCTCTCACAACTATAAAGATGGAAGTGTTGTTTCTCCTAACCTTCCACAACCTACAAGGGTTACACCACGACAATTGGAAGAAAAAAGAGAAAAAGGGCTTTGTTACAATTGTGATAGAAAATGCACTAAAGGTCATAAATGTGCTGAGAAGAAATTATTTTACATAGAATATGAAGAGGAGG
>APFE031142506.1:1361-15495 GCA_000404065.3 Pinus taeda | reverse complement strand
GAATCCATCTAGGATCATCCTTTTGGTCTTGGCCATCTTCCATTGGAAAAGCCTTAACTCGTCTGGATCTGAAGGTTCTACAACACTTTTCTCTGCATAGTCCTTCAGCCCAAACTCGTCCAACAAGAACATTATCTGAACTTTCCAAACACCAAAATTTGCAGCACCATCAAGTCTATCCTGCTCTCTCAATCCTAATCCTGCGTGTGTCATCTTTCAAACTTGAAAGCTATGTGTTGGTCGATTCCTATTCACAGCGTTGATACCATGTAGAAAATCCACGAAATTCAAATCTGCTAATATGAGCAATCTAAAATATAAATTCTTGTCACATAAGCACAGAATTTCTCTACCAAATTTGCAAAGGAATAGAACATAAATAAATGCACAATTCACACAAAAGAACACAACATTTTTTTCTAAGGAACCTGTTGTTACCTGAAGTGTACACCTAAGACGCAACGCTCAAAGTAGGGGTTGTCACCCTGATCCCTGCTCACTCTGTTTAGACTCTCTCCTAGCTAAGTCAAGGGGGGTAGTCCCTAAGGGTAGATGGAAAGGGAAAACTTGTTGGAACAAGTTCTAGGAGACAAGGAGGCAAAGCAATCCCTTCCTGAAATAACTTGAATTAAGATTCGATGGCAAGTTAGGCTATTAAATTGAGCAAACTAAGATAGATATGTTCAATTAGATCCAAGCAACATTTTTGATGGAAAATAAGAGACCAATGCCTTAATAACCAATGCTCAAATAAATTAAGAACTTGCGCAATAATACTTCAAGCTATAAGGTAAGTAATGCTGCAAGGAAGTATTAGAAAGGATCAAGACAATCAGAGATATGAGCAGTTAACAATCTAAGAGCAGTTTACAAGTAATTCACATTACAATACCTTGCAATTATGAGTTGAGCTCACAATACAATATCTTGCAAGATTAGATGTAAGATGACAATTGCAATTGTTTCACCAAAGACAATAAATATACTTCAAGAAATTAAATTGCCAATGTGCTTATAACCAAATATGGAATAAATGTTTGAGCGCAAAGTTATTAGTTTATGAAAATTAATCATGAAGCAATAATATATTCTCAATAAAACACTGACAGTGTTTTAGAACAATATCTCACAATGCCAATAATGTCCTTAAAACATCCTTCACTTACTTAAGAAAAGGTTGAGATCAGCAAAGACCTTTTAGTAAAACAAAACTTGGAAGATGGTAAATGAGATAATATCCAAATGAAACAGGACCAAGCAGCAATCCTTTGGAGAATACAAATTAAAAGATATTCTCAGGTTGCTTCACTCAAACACATTTATAGCCAAGATTTTTAATGTGAGCAATGTTGAATGACCTGCTATAGGATAACAAAACTTCTTCCAATGATGAATCATCGAATCACAACAATACTATATACCTTTATTCTGTGACTTGTTGAGGATTTCACTTTGTCATATGACAGTTAGAAACCAGTGAATATTTTGAGAGTATCCAAGCACAACAGAGACTGCTAACAGTGATTTTGATGTGAAAATAACCAAAATCTAACCATGCTATGCAATTAGATAGCAAAATGGGTAGTATCCAATAAGAAAAAGACACTTTGAGATCACAAGAGAAATGTCAATAGAGCTCTCAAACTAATATCCTCCTAATCACGAGAATGCACAAAAAGCAAAATGGGTAGTATCCAATAAGGAAAAGACACTTTGAGATCACAAGAGAAATGTCAATGGTGCTCTCAAACTGCTATCCTTCTAATCGCAAGAATGCACAAAATGGACCAATGAAGAACGTCAGAATGAGTGTATCAGACCCTGCTGTAAATATACATCAGCCTACAGCAGTCACTGTCAAACAAGATGAGTCATAGGATTGCCCACAAATGTACACCAAACACAAGAAAGAGAAAACAATGACCAAGATTAATGCAAAGATGCTATTTGTAATACCACTGTAGGATGAAAACAGATCTCTGCAAGTTGAGATCAGTCAACTGAAGAATGAAATCAGTTAGCAAATTAGCAAGGGAGGAGATCCAGAACACAATTGTTGCAATTCTTATAATTATTATGTGATGGGCCAGGATTAATTTCGGATGTCTTTAGACTGTAAATGCTTATTAAGGATGAGTTTTCTCTTGTAATGTGCAAGTGACCAATGGAGAACTCAATAAGCAAATGACAAGAGACAGTAATGTCCGATGATGTATCAGTTAGAAAAAAGGGTGAAATCTTAGCACTGCAAACACAAATAACTATGAGACTACCAACAGTAATAAACTATGCCATGAAAATCCCAGTGAAAGCAAAGAGAGACAGTGTCTAAGCTAGGAAAGAGAAGAAAACAGAGGCTCCTTGTAATGCCCTGATGAGATTGCAATGAAGATAAGCAATTTTACTATTAATCCACCCTTCTTCTAACAATCAAATACCACAGATTCAATGAACAATTTTGCACCAGGCCCTGCAAGATAACACTGACCTTCAATCATAAATTTGTTAGTTTTGAAGCAAGTGAGGGTAGAGGCAGACCATAAAATCACCTGCAGCCAAGTTATACAAGGTTGTTAGACCCTGTGGCTAGCCTTAAAGGCACCCTCCGATTGATCCAATGTCAGAATAAAGCAGCACACCCTTGTGTTGATAAATGAAAGCCTACGTCAGAAAATAGCTCAGAAAATAATTTTATACATGAAACGCTTGCCAGAATTTGGTTTTCAATGAAACTAGGGCTTCAGAAATTTGCAGCCTTCTTAGAAGAATTTCTGCTGAGGGAAAGGCTACCAAAATGCAGATCAAAACCCTCTCTGAGGCCTACTAGAGGCTCAAACCCTTGCGGTTTTCTTAAAAAAAAATTAAAATCAAACTTTTCCTTCAAATTCCCAACAAAGGACCTGAAAAAAATTTCAAACTATATGCCCTTGCTTTTATTTAGACCTGCGGAAACCACAAAGAAAGCCTCACAAATATATATAAAGAATAGAAGTTAAAACCAAACTTAAGAGAATTAAAATAAATATCATTATGAAATAAAATATTTCCAAAAATAAAATAATAACCCAAGAAATTATATATACAAGAAGAAATTTCAAAATGCAATGGGTTAGTGAAATAATGGAAAATACAAGGTGAAAGGTTAGTATGTATAGATACAAATTAGGGAAACTATTTTCAAGTTTTGAACGTGGGATAAAAAAACGAACTTTAAAAATTAAAAGTCAAATCTAATTTTTAAAAATTAAAACTTATGTCAAATAAATATTTACAATTTTGAAATCTAAAAATTATTCACAAAATAAATCTAAAAAAAATATTTGCGAGAATGCTAAAAACCCCAAATCATAAAATTTATAAAAAATAATCCAAATGTTAGAAATTCGAAAATAAATATCAGATCTATACAAATAAATTACAAATCTATCAGATCTGAGAAGTATGAGTCCGACTCCACTCCCAGATCTGTAGATTTCAGGGTTTTGATAGCCAGATCTAACTATTTAGCACAATTTATTAAAGATAAATAAAAATTTTAATTTAGGTACTAGCCCAGAAAATCCCTACAAGAAGTAATTTGTTAGATAATCTTAGAATTTTAATCAGCAAGGCTCTCCAGATCTTATGTCTCGGGAGTCTGCTGTTCCAACCAAGGACTTTCCCAAACGCCCAATTTTTGAATATGAATGATTTATGCACACTTAGAATTTAAATTGCTAAATCAATAGAGATATAAAATATCGATTAAATTTTGAAAGATTAGAGATGCATGTTAATCAAATTAAATTATAATGCTACCTTAAACCCAATAATTTAAGCAAAACACATGTGCAATAGATTACTCTACGAAAGTTATTGACCAGCAACTTATCAAATAAGATCAGCAGAATATTAAGAACAATATTACCATAAAACACCGGAAAGGAACACTGACATCAAATAAAACCCCAAAGACTTTGCGTTGTATTATTCCAGAAAAAAAGATTACAAGAGAGCTTCAAAAGATAGTACATGATCTAAAAGATCAGATGATTTGAATCACAAGTGACCTTTAATTTGTTGATTTGGGGTAGCATCGGATGTGCTCTAGCCACGAAAATTGGTGAAGAGACTAAGGCACATGAGATCTCCAATACCTAGAAAGGGTTTTGGCAGATTCTAAACAATTTGGGAGATATTAAAATAATTAATATTTTTAATGGAGTCCCTAAAATCTAAACTTAGGGAAATTAAAATATTAATGTGAATTAATATAAAATTGTGTTCCCCGGATGCGGGTGACACAAACGAATTAAATGATCGTCATGACAGATTGTAAGACCAGGTACTGCCAGCTGCAAGGCAGCGTGGCTTCCCAAGTTCTCACCTCGCACAAGAGGGATAGCATTATTAAGGATGGATACTGTAGGATTTTTGCATTAATGGAGTACGCTGTTCAAAGCAAAACTGTGGTTGTTATAATCATGACGATCCTATATGTTCTCTTCACACCTCGCGCTCAGTCTTATTGTTCCGGACCCTAGTTTGATGTGGTTTTTAGTGACAGGCAGAACCTTGCAAACAGAGGCAAGCTCCAGGTCGGCTCTCTTTTCTTCTGGAAGAGGTACTATTATGCTAAGGCCCCCCACGGCAGGATTAGCACGGCTTTAAGGGGTAAGCTTTCTAAAGCTCTCGAATTTCGAACTGGACGTGTTGCATCTCCGTCTCGGGCATTCTCTGTGCGTTTGATTCGGTCTCTGTGTCAATCATTTTATCCCCCAATTGTTGTCTCTGGTTTCTCTGTGCCTTCCCCTTCGCTCTTCATAATGGTTCGCCAGAGTGGGAGGAACCGTTCCGGGGGGCGACGTGGAAGCGGCAAACGTCCAACCGCTAGTCACTCTGTGGACCCTGAACAGTCGCCTATCAATCTTCCCTCCTCTCATGTGGATCCGCCTCCTCCGAGCCCTATGCGCAAGCCAATTCCAAATAGTGCTTTCCAAACCACGCATTTCAAATTCCAAAGCAATCTGAATAGGCCTCTGATTATTGCTCACATCACTATAATCCTTTCGGAAGAAGAAAATCAAATCTCTCCTTTGTCGTGCATGGCTCCTGATCCTTCTCAAAGCAGTGAGCATTTAATGGATGAGGGAAGCCAGGAGAAACGGACGAATGATAAGTTTGATCAGGATGAAATTCCCAAAAGCATTCCGCCTCTTGAAGACATAAATCCAGTGGTCGGGGAAGGGACTTTTGGAGCTACAAGTCATTCCTTGGCGAACCCAACAAGTGAGACAAGTGGCAATGAAAATTTGAGGATTGGCAGTGCGTGTCTCGTAGCGGAGAAGACTCCTGGTGAGGATGTGGAAGTTTAACGCCATCTCGGTCTGTTTTTTCTCCCTTTTTGGTTTTGATATCGCTCATATGACTACTTCCAGGCAGCTCAGCTCTCAGTCAAGGTTCAGCATCTTCAACCTGTTGTTTTTGCTTCCCTTCGGGGAAGTGGTTGTTTATTTACCGGCTGGCTTGCCAAGTACTTAGGCTTTTTTGCTGTCAATGTCTCTATCTACGTTCTAGGAGTCTATCTCTGGGTTCTATATCTGTCTTCTAGCTCTTTGTAACTGGTCTCCCCAAGTTCCTTTTGTACGGGGGCAGTTCTGCTGTGTTGAGTGCTCTCGGGTTCTGTTCTTTGAGGCCTCAACTCCTTGTAAAATTATTCCTCTTTTCAGTTAATAGATTTTAGTCTTTGCAGAGAAAAAAAAAATATAAAACTGTGTTAGAATGGTCCAAAAGTCATGGATCAAGCCAGATCTAATCTTAGTCGTTGATTAAGGACTTAATCTCGGTCGTTGATTTGTCAACGAGAAAAGTATAAGAAGAGGCTTGAGGGTCACTTGGAGAACACACCAAGAGATCAAGATTTCGACTTTCTGGGGCTAAGTTTGCTGAGAAAGTTGAGAGAGTGATCAGAGTTGCAGCTGAGGGACAGTGAATACAGAAGTAGAGAGGTAGAGATAGCACCGGGAGGATTAGCGCAGTAACCGGAGAGAGGGGTGCAGAAGCAGCCAAGGGTTCACACCGAGCCAGCCAGGGCTCACGCAGAAGCAGCCAGGAGCTGCGCAGTGCCTCAGAGGGCCAGCGTGGGTGATGCAGAGGGCCAGAAGGCTGACACAGTGCCTCCAGAAGCTAACGCAGGCCAAGCCAGAGTGACGTTGGGCTAACACTGGGCCAGAGAGAGGCTGACGCTAGGGTTTCGTGGGGCAGATTAGAGCTGTGGAGCTACCGGAGTGTTCATCCGGAGTTTCAGTTGGAATATCTGCTTCCGAGTAGAGAGGTACTACTGCCGAGATTTTTCTCTGTTGGGTATGTCAGATTTGGCACCCAGATTGTATTCTGAAACTGCTTAATAAATCAAACCCTCAGATAGTTGCACCGGTTTTCCCGCATTAGGTTTTTCCGGAAACATTAGTCCAAAAACAACGGTGTCACTTGTGTGCTTGTTTCTATTTCCTTCAGTTGATGATCTGTAATGTGTTGAGCATGCACTTGTATTTATTTCCAGTATTTACATGGTAAATAACTTGTTAATTAATAGAACAAGTAGGTAGGAGTAAATCAGTAAAGTGCATGAAAGGTTTCTAACGTGTCAAACTAAGAAATTCCAACATGGTATCAATGCATGGTCTCAGATCACAGGAGAACTTAGGACATCGATCGAGCAAAGCAGCAACAGCAGAAAACAGTGGTCCCGAGTGACAGAAGTTGTTCCTAGCAGAGTAGCAGCAAGGAAGGGGTGACGCAGTGCCTACATCATCAAGATTGAGCCAAGAAGAGGCAACGCAGAGGCTGAGGGAGGCAAAGGCAGGCTCACACAGAGCCACGCAGAGGCCAGGAGGGCTGACGCAGTTAGCTGAGGAGGCTGATTTGTCAGTGTCGGGATTGCGCAGAGCCTAGGAGCTCTAACCTTCAGTTTGCTGGGGTTTAGGAGGTTATGGGTAAGTTGCAAAGTGGAGCTGGTGGGGCACCGTAGTCAGAAGAGTACCTAACAGGGCAAGGCCAAGGTAGAGGGAGTTGCCGCCGAGGTGGATTTCTAGCCAAGGAATCCAAATCAATGTTGCAATTGCACAGACAATTGGAGAGGGGAATCTCTACATTGGCAAAAGGGTTTCCAGGAGAGAAATCAGGGCTCAGAGGAGTCATACCGAGAACTTCTAGGAGGGAAGTAGAGGAGCAGCGAAATGGCACTACACGGAGTAAGAGACCAGGACAGACTGGACGAAGCCTTAAACTTCGTAGTCTGAAAGGCCAGAAACTTATCCGTACTAGACAGGAATCGTGCCAAGCACTTCGCCTTGAGGACGATAGCTATCCTAGTTGACCCCGCTAATAACGACAGGTACGAGGATGCAATGGCAAGGGCTAACCGATCGGTTCTCCCAAATGCGGAAGGGAGAACCGATCGACCCATTCTTCGGTCAATTGAAGGAGATCCAGAATCAGCTGAATTCCATAGGGGCAACGCCGGATCCAAAATTGATGGTGAGAACAACCCTGAACGCAGTCTTAGAAGACTGGGAGGTGTTTGTCCAGAGCATAATGGGCAGGAAGACACTTCCAAATTGGGAGGAAATGTGGACTGCTCTTCGCCAAGAAGAGATCAGAAGGCTGAGCAAGGCGAGAAGCAACGGCAAGGGGATCAGAATCAAGAAGGAGGAGGAGGAGGATGTTGCCCTAGCATCTGAGGGAAAGCAGGAGAAACAGAAGAAGAAGGACCTCTCCAAGGTCAAATGCTTCCACTATGGAGAGTTGGATCAGTATGCGACCCAGTGTCCAAGGAAGAAGAGTAAGGGAGAGGCCTCCGAGACCAAGGCAGCGCTAGCAAGAGCAAAGAAGGAAGTGGAGACAGAGATGATTGTGCCATGAGTGCTCATGTGCCACTTCAGAAGAAGTGGGGAGACATCGAGCTATAGTCAGGAGGACTACAGGTGATGAGGGGCAGGATCCTCGAAGTACCTAGCACCTTGGATTAGACCTTGCTATGGGAGCCCCGAAGAGGAATAGCAGTGTTGGCGATGTCAATAGAGACAGATGCGGATGGAGCAAGAAAGGGAGCTACAGTGCATGATTCCCAAGACAGCGCGAGGCTAGCAGGCTGCAACAGTGCGAGAGGCACGGGAGTGTTACACCAGTGCAGGATGGCACAGAGAGGTGTATAACAGTGTGAGATGCATGGAGTTGTTGCAGTAGCGCAGAGGTTAGAGACGGAACACTTGTCAGTGACAGAGGGAGCTTCAACATCAGGAGTCTTTTTAGCCTGACGAAGATGTCAGAGTTGGGAGATCAGTTACTTACTTCTCAGTAACTGAGTTGTAGTGCAACAGTTAACAATGGTAGTGCTATGGGTAGCACGATGCAGCATGATGAGAGGGGTTGCAGTGCAAATGCAATAGTGGCAGTGGCAGGGCCATGGGCAGCAGCATGAATGCAGAGGGAGTTCCAGTACAGATGCAGCAGTGGCAAGGCCATGGGTAGCAGTACAGGATGCAGCAGTGCAAAGGATGTTGGGCAACAGACCTAGCATCAGCACAGGAACCAATGCCAGATGATCAGAGTGATGCTCAAAGAGGAGTATTACTAGAACACAGTGCTCACTAAGAGGGAGTGTTCATTTGGGGTAGCATCGGATGTGCTCTAACCACGAAAATTGGTGGAGGCTAAGGCACATGAGATCTCCAATACCCAGAAAGGGTTTTGGCAGATTCTAAACAGTTTGGGAGATATTAAAATAATTACTATTTTTAATGGAGTCCCTAAGTTTAATCTTAGGGAAATTAAAATATTAATGTGAATTAATATAAAATTGTGTTCGAATGGTCCAAAAGTAATGTATCAAGCCAGATCTAATCTTAGTCGTTGATTAGGGACTTAATCTCGGTCCTTGATTTGTCAACGAGAAAAGTATAAGAGGAGGCTTGAGGGTCACTTAGAGAGCACACCAAGAGATCAAGATTTCGACTTTCTGGGGCTGGGTTTACTAAGAAAGTTAAGAGAGTGATCACAGTTGCAGTTGAGAGGCAGTAAATACAAAAGCAAAGAGGCAGAGATAGCACCGAGAGGATCAGCGTAGTAACCAGAGAGAGGGACGCATAAGCAGCCAAGGGTTCACGCAAAGCCAGCGAGGGTTCACGCAGAGGCATCCAGGAGCTACGTAGTGCCTCAAAGGGCTAGCGTGGGTGACGCAGAGGGCCAAAGGGCTGATGCAGTGCCTCCAGAGGCTGACGCAAGCCAAGCCGGAGTGACGCTGGGCTAACCTTGGGCTAGAGAGAGGCTGACGTTGGGGTTTTGTGGGGCAAATTGGAGCTATGGAGCTACCGGAGTGTTTATCCGGGGTTTCAACCAGAACATCTGCTTCTGCTTCCGAGTAGAGAGATACTACTGCCGAGATTTTTCTCTGTTGTGCATGCCAAATTTGGCACCCAGATTTTATTTTGAAACTGCTTAATAAATCAAACACTCAGATCGCTACACCAATTTTCCTGCATTGGGTTTTTCCAGGGACTTTAGTCCAAAAACAATGATGTCACTTGTGTGCTTGTTTCTATTTACTTCAGTTGATGATCTGTAATGTGTTGAGCATGCACTTGTATTTATTTCCAGTATTTACATGGTAAATAACTTGTTAATTAACAGAACGAGTAGGTAGGAATAAATCAATAAAGTGCATGAAGGGTTTCTAACGTGTCAAACTTAGAAATTCCAACATAATTTAAAGATTAAGTCTCCAATAGTTAGTTGGCTTGAAAAAAATAGAGATATAATCTAATTCTCCCCGTCAAAATAATCTCAACCATTGAAAAAGATTTAATTATCTTTTAATCTCCTCTATCGAAATTATTTTATTTTTTAGGAAATTCTAATTTTTCATTTAATTGAATTTTAATCAACTCAAAATTAATTATTTTGAGTTGATTTCCTCAAAAAAATGACTTTGCCTTAACTACAAAGACCCAAGGTTCCAAAATCTCTTGAAATTTTCAATATTCCCTTAGTCAGGGCCTCCAAAAATTAATTTCTCTGAGACTCACGCATGTTATCTTTTGGAGAATTAATTTTTCCTAGGACTTAAAATTAATTAAATTTTTGGCTTAGAATTAAAATTTATTTTTGCCAGAAAATTTAATTAATTGACTCACGAGGGGATTAATAATTTTTCCAACCCTCAAATAACTTAGTCATGGAGTCTAAATATGAGGGACCATGCACTAAGATATTTTTGACATCAAGATTTTACATTTTAATACATGAAGGGGGTAATCCGTTCGTTATAGATCCTCAATTATTTACCAATTCTGCAACACAAATATGATCTAGTAGACCTAGTGATTTGTAATAAAATAATTTAGCCAATTAACTAAAATTATTCCCAAATCACTTTACAGAAGACTCGACTAGAACACTAGGACTTACCTAAGATCTTGATGACAAAATCCACCCTAGCTTTGGGCTGAGGTTGGAGGGAAAAACTCTATCGATCATCTGTGTTTAGAAACACACATGAATTGGTGAGACGAAAAACTTCCTAGGATAGAAATCGTCACCAAAAAAGTAGGATTACCTAGATTGTTACATACATAGATGGTCTTTACTAAGATCCTTTACATTACAAACATGCAAAATGGGTTTACAACTTTTACAAAATTATGACTGAAAATGATGATGAAATCTAGATAATCTTCACTACCCGAGCATGATGGAAGCTTCTTGTGAAAATGTACTTTGTTATAGCATAGTTGACGCGGAGTGGTCAACAAAACCCAACTGGGAAAACTCTCGCTTGCTTGAGAATATTATTGAAGAAATTTAGAGCAATACATCTCTTACAAATACTCTTGCTTCCAGAGAACACATTGACCTCTCATCCTTAAACCGAGTTTGAAATATACAAGAATGTTGATCCTCTTCCCTCTGGTTGTGCACACCAGAAACCTGAATTCCTAGTTCAAATACACCTCCTCTTAAATAGGAAACCTCTTATTTCTATGCACACTTCCTTGGGAAATTGCATGGCTCTACAGTGATTCGCACAAGGTCCCTTGGTACCTTTCTTTCGCAAGCTCACACAAATTATGATTACAAAGTGTGCCTTCGTTCCTTCTTTATCGCAATTCGAATGGCTAAAATTAGTGAATTTCTAATTAGGAAAGATGCTTTTGAGATTGATTGAGTTAGCATGAGTTAACTGCTCATGCAACTCGTCCTATTTCAAGTCAAACACTTGAAACTCAATCACTTGTGTTCTTCCTCAATCAACTCACACTAGAAAATCAAGAACTTTTCCTCAACCAACTCACACTAGAAAATCAAGAACTCAACTTTCAATTTCAACACATTAATTAACTACATCCTAACTCATCCTAATTTTTGGGGACACTCCTAAATTTTAGAAACTCAAGCATGCAGAAGAAGGAACTCGAATTTGACTCCTTGAATTAAGGAACAAATCAAGGAATCAATTTCTCACTACTATTTTCAACAATACTGACCCATCAACTCAAGTTGAACTATTGAGATCGATTTACTTTTTGACTATAGGAAAATTAGAATTTTCTACGTCAAAATTAAGTGAGTATAACTGTGCCTTATCTTCACTTGTGGGTCCCACTACCAAATTTAGCACACTTCTAAATTTAGTAGAACCCTTCCATCTCTAACTTCAATTAACACCAATACCTATCAAGAGGTGGGATATCATTTTATACTATAATGGCAAAGCCTATGTCCAACCAGACTTAACAGCCATGATGGCCCCTTTGTTTGACAAGGGCAAACATACCACACTCATGGGGGGAAGAACCCTAGTGGGGGTATATCACCACCCTTGCTTCTCCAACAAACCAAACTCTAGGTGGTGGTAATGCCCATTTTAGATGGGCACCCTATTTCGATAAAAATAGGTGTAGGGTTTTAAAGTCAGCAGCATGCAAGAAACTCAAAACCTCTTTGAGATCTTTCGATAAGGCAAACATTTTTGGTTAGATCAACTTTGGGCTAAAGATGCATACCTATTTTCAGCAACCAAATTTGAAGCAAAATTTGTATCATAAAAAAAGGATAAAGTATCTTATCAAGGTCCACTTAAACCAATTTTGCTTGTCAGATGTGTTAAGGCCCTTTGATGATGGAGGGTAACCAACTGCAGGAGGTCAAACACGTTCCTGGATCTACACCCATCAATGTTTGAACTCAGGCTATTTACGTGGTGGAGCCCTGTTAAATTTAGGTATGTTCTATGCTAGAGCAATTTATTTAAATTTTCACAATTGGCAATCACATCAGCATTATGATAAACTGCAGATAGAACATAAATATAAAACGCAAAAAGGATAAAGTATCTTATCAAGGTCCACTTAAACCAATTTTGCTTGTCAGATGTGTTAAGGCCCTTTGATGATGGAGGGTAACCAACTGCAGGAGGTCAAACACGTTCCTGGATCTACACCCATCAATGTTTGAACTCAGGCTATTTACGTGGTGGAGCCCTGTTAAATTTAGGTATGTTCTATGCTAGAGCAATTTATTTAAATTTTCACAATTGGCAATCACATCAGCATTATGATAAACTGCAGATAGAACATAAATATAAAACGCAGAAGACAAGCCCAGACAAGAGGACACAAGATATGGCGCGAGCCAGGGACAAACCCCCCAATGTGTGGGGAAACCCTTTGATCAAATCTTCTTTTATCTTCAAAGTTCAGCAGAGAAAGAGAGAGAGAGTACATTTACAACAGAAGTCAATACTTTGACTTATCTAGATCTAGCATAGATCATTTCGTATCATGATGAGATCAGTTGAAGACATTCTGCTTCAACTGATTCTCAAGGTGACTCCTTCTCCTATCATCGTTCTGCATCTCGTCCATTTTCTGCCCCTGATTGTGTTGCACCATCATGCTGTCTCATGATCTCATATATCATGCTGCCCATGCTCATGATCTCATACATCATTATGATCATACTACTTTAGCTCCTTGTTATCTTGATACTAGATCTGAATATAGTAATGACTGTTGAGACTGTATGTCTCCTTTTACAGGTATGAGAAACACTGAAACTTATTCAGATGACACCCAACGTAATCCTCCTCATTACTGTTGTTTACAGCGTCCTCATCACACCTCCTATGTTAGGGTACGACTGTACCTCAGAGACTTACGGGACTGATAACCAAAGAGACCTTGCTGCTGCATTAATTTATTCAAGAACAGCAGATCAGGCCGGTTTGTGTTACCATTCATTGACTGCGTTGTACAGTGTATAAGGTCTCCTCCATTTGTTGCGTATATGTATCTTCATGGCCTGTGCATATGTATACTGCGTATGCTGAGCGTATATATCTTCTGCGTAAGGTCTCCATCTATTAGGTCTCCCAGCTGTTCATACATATATTGCTTCATGACCTGTGCATATATATATATTGTTGCGTATGCTGTCTCAATGACTAGCGTATTAGGCTTGATGTTACTGTGGCTAGGTGTCTTCCATGATCAGCGTATATGTTGTCACCTGCGAGTATATATATTGCCACGCTGTAATATATCATTTCCACTGCCTGCATATATGAGCTTCTTTAGTCAACGTAGAGGGCTTCTTGGACAGCGTATTAGGGCATCACTTGACAACAAGTTAGGGCATCACGTGGCTGTAGTTTAGGGCTGCGTATAAGGGCTTCATCACTGCGTTTTGGTTATGTTAAGATCTCCCTTTATCTGCGTCTTAATGTCTCCTCTCTGACTGTAATTTAGGGCTTCACTTGTAGGCCAGCGTTTAACCCTTGGTGTCTCTCTCCTACACCAAAAACCCAAGACGTGGAGAGGAGGAGATCACACCAAGAATGTGTGTTCAAATGACTTCAAATCCTCACCAATTTATACTAAAACGTAGATGATGAATAGACACGTCGGTTGGGCTTCTAGAGCCTACATAATAGTTGGTCGGCTTGATAATAATTTGATAAACAAAATAAATTCATATCTCGATAAATACTTATCGGAATCGGATGATCTTTAGATCAATCCTACACCTCTCAATGAGAGGGATCCAATAAAAATATCAGCTGCCATAAATAAGCTAATCCACATGGAGTTTGGCCCTA
>APFE031142499.1:51140-91535 GCA_000404065.3 Pinus taeda | reverse complement strand
AGCACATAGAACAACATCAGCCCAAAACATTATCTTTACATTTTTGAAAAAAAGCATGGATCGTACCATATTCAAAATCGTTCTGTTCATTCTTTCAGCTACACCATTCTGTTGGGGATTATAAGGCACAGTTGTTTGATGTTAATCCCATGTTGGCGAAGATAGTGTTCAAATTCATTTGATGTATATTCTTTTCCATTATCAGTGCGAATAGACCCAATATGAGATTGTGCATCATTTTCAATCCATTTATGAAAATTCTTGAATTTTAGGAAAGCATCAGATTTGTTCTTCAATAAATAAACCCAACACATTCTGGTGTAGTCATCAATAAATGTCATGATATATTTATTTCCATTTGCAGAAGGGACAGGCATTGGACCACATAAATCTGAATGAATAAGTTCAAGCTTCCTATGTGCTCTTGAATGTGAGTCATGAAATGACTGTTTGCTATGCTTTCCTAGAATGCAAGCATCACATTGCTTAAGTTTTCTAGGAATTGTAGGCCAACCAGAAACACCATTTTTCTTCAATAAACGTAGACTGTCATAGTTTAAATGTCCAAATCTAGCATGCCATAATAAACTTGATGGAAGTGTACCTTCTTCATGATGAGTAATATATGAGAAATGTTGTTTATGAGCATATGTTCCTTGGAGTTTGAGAAGTCTTTCTTCTTCTATTCCCCTCATGACAAGTGAGTGATCAGATGATTTTCTCACCTCAAGCTTGCCATCAAACATATGAATGGAGTGACCTTGCTGGCGGATGTGGACCAAGGACAACAAGTTTCTCTTTAACTGTGGGAGATATAAAACATGATCAAGAAGAAAGTCTGGGAGACCAGGCAGTTTAAGCCTGATTGTGCCAAGCCCTGATGGCTTGATTTTTGACTGATCTGCAAAGTAAACTACTCCATCAACATTGTCAGTGAAATCTTCAAAAAAAGTCTTTTCTATGAGTCATGTGACAGGTTGCTCCTGAATCAAGCAGCCAATCATTTTTCCAGGAAGCAAGTGAAGTGTTAAACAAATCTTCATTTACTCCAATGTTACATTGTGCCTCAACATAGTGAGCGGATTCAGGTGCTTTACCTTTGTCTGTATCATCAGTTTTACCTTTCTGTTGGTTTCTTCTCTGTTCAATTTTGTCCCATGGTAGCTTGCATGTGGATGCATCATGTGATCCATTTCTTTTGCAGCGAATACAGTGTAAATCTGCCTTTCTCCTTGAGAATGTCTGCCCCCCCTGCCTCTGAAATATCTTCCTCTTCCTCTTCGTCCACCTCTTCCTCTTGTAGAGTCTTGAGCAGGATATTTTTCTTTATGAGCAAGGCACACAGTCTCTTCAGAAGACTCAGGGCTCTTCTTTCCAAAGGCTTTTTCTCTTTCAGCAAACTTTTTCACAAGAGAGTCAAAGGTTATATCCTTGAGATTTCCATTTGCTTGCAAAGACTCAAGATATGGAGTATGTAGGATACAGTGCCTTGAGAAAAGAAATAAGAGAGATATCCAGCTCAACTTTAGTGGATTTGATATCATGCATTATAGATTTGATTTCAGATGCAAGAGCAAGAGGATCATTATTTTGTAGTTCAAGAGTGAAGAGATTAATCATAAGTTGGACGACTTCAAGTGCAGAATGTGAGTCATAGAGCTCTTTCAGCTTTTGTAAAGCTTCAAAGGCAGTTGAACATGTTGAAATGTGACGACTCACCTCCTTATTTACAGGCGCTGCTATTAATGCATACGCTTTGCTGTTCTTGTTTTCCCAGATGGCGAGCTCTTTGTCTGATGTAGGCTTTTCTGGGTCACTGTCTCCTTCTCCGACACACACTCCTTTCAACAGCTCATTGAAAATGAGGGTGTGTTGTACCATCCGGGACCAGTCAGGATAGTTCTCCTTGCCAGTGAGAACTATTCCTATCATAGAGATGATTGAATGCATTCTGTAAAAATTACTTCTGCTGATATAAAAAACTTTTGCTGATAGACTAATACTTCTGATGGCAAAAAAAAACTCTTATGAAAAAAAATAAACTGCTGCTATATGGTCAAATTTTCTGCTGCTATCCTCAGTATGAGAAACTTCTGCTTCTGCTGCTATACCATTTAAATATATATCTCTTTACAGTTTTCAAAATTTATATAAATGAAACTGCGCATTTAACATGTACAGCGTTTCAATCACAAGCTTTTCAAACTGAGTATTCTCATAGCATACCATAACTGATTTAAAAAAGAAGTTTCTACCAGCAACACCAATTGATATCAAACACCACCGTTTTCTTTTAAAATTCTGATACCACCGAGTTCGAGTTACATTCGGGATGGCGTGAATGTAGTTTTTGTAACACAGTTTAAGTACTCATATGATGCTTTACCGAGTTCGAGTTACTGTTAACCCACTTTTACAATTAAAATGATGCTTTACCGAGTTCGAGTTACTGTTAACCCACTTTTACAATTAAAATGATGCTTTAATATATTCAAATATCAACGAAACCTTAGCCTGAACATATACACTACCGATTACCTTCTGTGCTCCCTGTCTATATCATATTCCTCAAATAGCAGATTACAATCATAGACGAATTCCTTTCGTAGTTACATAGATACGTAGAAATATCTGCATATAGGACTAATCGGTGCAATGCAGTGGGGTTGCAAGACTTTGGACGGATACCAAGTTCGAGTTACCAAGTTCGAGGAAGAGCGGCTTCACAGGTGGTGAGAAGGCTCTTCGAATCCACACAGGCGCGACGTAACAGGCTAATAGAAGGGGCAGAGGAGTCAAGCCTATAGCTACCCGACTCGAATTCAATGTGTTAGCAAAAAAAAAAATCGGATCCAAGAAATTCAGTACCAATGAATGGATGAATTGTTACAAACGGGCAAAACACCGACAGACATTGTCAAACCATCTTAATATAGTTTACATCATTTTCGTTGATACAAGAGCGTTACCTTCAGGTACGCGTTACACTCTTTCAGCAGTTAGGTATGCAGCTTCAGGCAGGCAGGTGTTTCCTTCAGGTGTGGGACAGAGGAGCAGAAGGCAGGCAGTGGACAGGAGTTACAAGGGACGCCTAAAAAAGGAACCTGGGACCTGTGCTCTGATACCATGTCAGGCCAGGAGTAACTCCAGAAAACAGATTCATTTATTCATTAAGCCAGCTATCTATTATATACATGAATGTGATTGTTCAGTTCATCTTCTCGATGACTGTTCACATTCAATTCCCCCAATCACTGAGGATTAGGTGTCAACATATATACATATATATATAACTTATAATATATAAATATATATAGATAATAATATATATATAATATATATAATAATATATATTATATATATATATATATATAGATATATAATAACATATATCATTTATTTCATAGAAAAAAATTTAACTATCCATTAAAGAAAATAATTACATATTCTAGATGCATCTTGTGTATTTCATAATCTATCCCAAAAAAGTGTATCATGAAACAAAAACAAGCTCATACAAGTAAACTCACATGAAAAAATGATAAGCACATGTGGTGTTGATCCCATATACATAACCATATCCACGTGAAATATTGAAAACTATAATGTTTGCTGTCAATATATAGGAAAAAACATTATAATATGTCGTTGAGATATGTGAAGCATAGAAAAAACAATACCAATAACTTTTATCCATTGTGTAGTATAACAATAAATGATCAAGAAGCAACAAAGAGAGTGGTATCCTCATATAAAAGGATGGTGTTGATACACTTATACATCTCCATCTATATGTTATGTGATCTACCAAGAGCACTAGATCCTGACGAGTGCCCTCCTTAGATAGAAAGTTTGTCTCTGTGTTTTTTTTTTGTAAATATGGTAGCAAGCTATAAAATCAAAAGCATATTTTAACTAATAGATCTCCTCCAAGATTGAAAGCAATGTGTGATTGTGACATCTTTGTGAAGCATTAAACCATTTATAACATTCATGGAGTCACTAGAGACTTGAAGGGAATTACAATTTTTTTCAAGAGCCCAGCAAAGAAGTAATTTGAGAAAGAGTAGTTCTACATAGTTGCTAGATCCCCAGCCCCACCCAATATTGGACTTTAAAAAATGTTGATCGTTTAAAAATAGGATGAGACCTCTACCACATATGTCATTTTCATTTGAAGCTCCATTGAAATAAGACCATGAGACTTGCTTGGCAATCACTTCTTCAGTAATGGTACGAGGGACATGGACAGAGTCATTGGACGGCAAGAGAGCATACATTGCACCGATTTGAGCTGAAATAAGATCAAGGGAAGATGAAGTATCCTTGAAGATGGCCTTGTTTCTTGCCAACCACACCTCCCAACAAATGAGGGGTGGAATACTTCTAAGGGCATCATCATTTGACGAGTCCCACTAAGACTTCCATGTACTAAGAAAAGATTCACCCCTCCAATCGAGTTTACATTTCATAAGTTGTTTTTCTTTGGACCATATATTCAAAGTAAAAGGACAATGCAAGAACAAATGTTCAAGAGACTCCCTAATATCCTTGCATAAAATGCACCAACTTGGTCCTTCTTTGAAACACTTTTGTATGTTGTCCCGGTTTGGGACTTTATTTTAAATGAGACATCAGAGAAAAAGAATGGTCTTAGTTGGACATCTGAGCTTTTAGATCTTCTTCCACCACCATTCTAGATTTTCCCTTTCTCTAGTCGTTATTTTAAATATGTATCTAGTTTTGGGAGCCTATGCCCAGGAAGGGGAATGGACCAAGTTGAGGGTGTTCTTCCTATCTTTTATTCTAACATGTGATATTTTAAGATAGATTATATAATTTTTCCACAAGACCATGAACTCACCATGTAAATCCATTTGATTCGCATCTTTCTAGCCCCATGTCCACATAGATGATCTTCCTTCATTTGCGATCTGATTTAGAAAATTAACACCCTGATTATTCAATACAGTTACAAGCTGACAAGGGAACCTGTAGTTTTCCTTGCACCCAGTCCAAGGGTCTATCACGATCCTAAACCTTTCACTGTTTCCAACCTACCAAGCTACACCACATCCTACCATTGTAAAAGAAGAGAGGATTGTCTTCCAAAAAAATAAAAAAATTAATCATCCTCTTGTTGGGTAATTAAATCCACTCATCAATAAAAATAAGAAAAATATATTTCTTGCACACCACTATTATCCATAGACAGTTAACGACAAAAAAAAAAATAGCTCCACTCCACCTTAGCAACTAGATTATTTTACAAAGATTCACAAATCTTTTAAACCTCAACCTACCATATTTTCAGAAAAATTATCTTATCCCAAAAAATAACACATATCATATTATCATATTTAAAAAAAAAAATATTAGCTTACAACCAGCATCCAAAAACACTTATATTTATTTCTTTTTGTCTATCTTCATATACACTTTCTATCAACAATATTCTCCCATTTTAAAATAATAAAATATAAATTAACATTTATATAATTTACTTTATCTTTTAGATAATATTATTCCCATACTTATTAACTTTATTTATTTTATTTTTCAAATACTATTACCCACATACTTACAAACATTTTAGATTAAATTACGACCTTTGTCCTTTGATGTCAATGGATCTCAATCCACGTGGATATTGTTCAATTGTAAATGTAAATGCCATCATACTAATTATTTGCACTGTACCGTGGGCATCGACAACCTTTTTGACGTTATAACAAAGCAACTAAATCATATCTCGGATTCAAAAGACAAAATACAAAACCACTTTTTGTTTTTCGTTTCCCTAACAACGAACCTGATATTTGTATATAGATAATTCCGTTTAATTTTATTCAATTTTATTTTCATCTATTTAGGGTTGAGTCTATTTGTATAGAGATAATTCCGTTTAATTTTATTTTCATCTATTTAGGGTTGAGTCTAATACGCCAAAATGGTTGGAACGGATTTGATTTTTATATGGGTAGCTTTTGTTCAATCTTTTTATTGATATTAATGATAGTGTTTTTCAAAACTTTTATTTATTTTTTGATGGTTCTAAAAATAGTTGTATGTATTGAAATATTTTTTTTATTATTGTTTTAAAAATATTGGTATGGATGGCGATAACACTTATGTGAGAGACTCAATTGTTTAATTTTATTTTTACAAGGTAAATATTTTTATGAAAAAATTATAGGTTCAGTTATGGGATGGATAGATTTCTAGAGTCTCTTGAATAACAGAAGGTTGTGGTTCATCCCTTAAGAAAAAGATCCCTCACTCTCTAGAATTTGGCTTGGGGGTGATAGTTGCAAGAGAGAACTAGTTGCATCTATCTATGGTTGGGTGAAGAGTATTGTTGCCAAACAAAGTTGCCCAAATATTTACAAAATATGTGTTTCTTATGTATGTTTTCAAATAATGAATATATGTGATACATTTCTAGTTTGAAATGGCGTCATTGTGCCAAATACATGACTGTATTACTATTATTACACAACTAACTAGCATATTGTGCAATGTTTAAAGACATTGGAATAGCCTATAAGAATAAGGATTTAATTGTAGTAGTATTTAGCATGAAAAATTCTTGTTACCCCATCAGATTACATGGATGATAGCTTGTATTGACATGGCTTATATTACAATGTGATAATGTTGAGGAATTCCTCCTCTCTTATTCTTATTAACTCGTGATCTATTATGAGGGACCTCTCTAAGCCCTCGGTGATGCATAACCCGATGGTTGGTTCTGCACTCCCATTTTACTTAGGATTTGGGACAATATATTTGTATGTTGTGTTGTGTAAAACATGTCTTCTTGAGTCGGCATGACTTGAATATATGTCTTTGCACTTCACCCAAGGTTGCAACGCTGTTATGCATTATTTGATATGAATGTTACCTAAGGTTAGGAGTCATGTTCCGCCTATTGCCCTAGTATTGGGATGATGGGGTAAATCATTTCTTGAATAACTGGTTATAGCCTTGTGATGAATGTGGTTGGCGCCCTATATAGGGTAATCATTCTCTAGTCCTTGCTAATAGCCAAGTTGCTTGGGAACCCTTTACAAGCTTTGCTTCTTGGTCCATCATACAGGTAGGTACACATAATTATTTGTATGTTTTTCATAGGCCCTAGGTTGCATTGTGGTGTGTGGTGTGAGGATTGGAGGCCTTTTAGGAATCACTAAGCTCGTAGTAGAAGGTAACTGACAAACCTCCGTGCAGTTATGCCTAGAATTCCCTAACCCTAAAATAGGAGTGCTTGTAAGTTTGCAAGCTTATCTATTATGTGACTATCCATAAGGCTTGTGCTTGTAATCGAACCTAAAGGAAGGATTCATTATTTCCTTGAAGAGTGTTGAGTTCCTTTTTGCCTCCTTGTCACCATGTGCTTCATGTTGGATATTATATGTTTGCGACACTTATTTCATCCTTGAATTAAACCTATAGATCTCTATGTCGAGATCTGTCAAATCTAGGTAAAACAATAGAGATCCTAGGAACCGCAAATCCTTGAGGAACCGAATATATAAGCCACTGACCTATATGGATAAGTCCTTGACCATTATTATCCATTGCAGACACTGTGAATCAGGAGAGAGTAACTCTAACGTAAGCTCAGGAGGGATAATACCAATGGGTGCCTTAGTAAACTTCAATGGTTACGGTTGAACACTACAACAAGTCTAGATGTTTATAGCACCACTGTGCCTGTGCCGTGTTAGGGTTCTGTTGACAGTGCTAGACTCACCAACATGTCAAAGGGATCTCCCTAGTAAGAAGTCCCAACTAGACCTCATACCATTTGGAGTAGGAGACCCAGCAGTGGATGGTAATGTAGTGCCTTGACCGAGGTAGCACATAGAGGTAAGTATGATAACTTTGGTCGGAAGCAAGTGTGTGACCTTGTAGCGAGTCAAGTGAGATGCATGAGGGTTCTAACACACAGAGGGGAAAAGGAAGTGTATGGGGGATTACGTAGTGCATTATATTAGATATCATTTTTGGGATTCAACTGCGTTAAGTAAGTCATTCAAACGTATGACCATTTCCATGAGAGGTAGTCGTAACTGACTAATTTCTCATGATTTTTTGAATAGTTCACTTAGCACTCATTGCATCGGGTGATGCTCACAGGGGTGAAGAAGTGGGATTGAAACTAGTGAAATGTGGAGAACGAATCACATAGCATCAATCATCACTTCCGGGGCTTGCACCCGGTAACCAGGACTTCCCAGGAGGTCACCCATCCCAGAACTCCTCTGGCTCAAGCGCGCTTAACTGTGGAGTTTTTCCACAATCAAGCCCACTTAGTCAGTTACAACTACCTCTCATGGAAATGGTCATACGTTTGAATGACTTACTTAACGCAGTTGAATCCCAAAAATGATATCTAAGAAAAGGAAGTGTGTCGCTTAGAAGCCTGTAATAGTACACATCCTGAAAGGAACACATGAGCAGAATGACATCACAAGCTAGACGTGGAGTGGTCCACAATCCAATGTGATGGGTTAATCCAACAACACATCTTCAACAAGATTCATACAATTGCATACAAAATAGTTCATACACAAATGCGTAAGGTAAACAACATACATTGCTAAAGCAATGAGAATAATCCAACTACAATAACAACTATGCATGAAAACGTGATGGCTTAGTTATATTATTAAAAGTGAAAGTTCCATCCATACATACACCTATGACAACCACTAGCCCCAATAGTGGAACATTAAAGTCACCACCGCCTGCTCCTCCAAAGAGGTGTACTCGCTCTACACTGTGGAGAAGCCAAAGCTCGTCACAATATTCTCCAAGCCTTCTCTAAGAAGTGCCCAACCAAAAGCTTGGATGCCAAACGCCTCTACTATGAGTTAAGAGGTTCTATATATAACAAAGTGTGAAGTGACCCTTGACATTACCCTTTGACTCTTTGACTACCCTCATGAATCTTCAACTCCTTTACAAATAACCCTTTACATTACATATTGATTGTCCACATTCCATTAATGATACTTGGAATTTCACTTACAATATATTTACAAATAATATACAATTTGCACATAATATACCCATGTGGGACAAAATAGGCTTGAGTCAACCTAACAAGACAAACACCATCACTTGGAAGCTTAGGGAAAGACCAACTCGACAACATCCTCTTGAGTGCCTTTGATGACAAACTGATACCAAGCTGGGTACTGCACTATTGTGTCCACATCCTATTTCGTGATGTCTTTTTGGAAATGCACTCTTGCCTCCTTGGCTTCCGGGCATATGGTTATGGAACCTTTGTCCAATTCATCTTGAAGTATGCCCAACATATTCCTGAAAAAAATCATAGCCTACTAGTAGCTTAATATGTTAGAGAATTCCAAGGGTGAACCATGTCTCGTTCTACTAATGTTGACAAGAGTGATGAGAGGAATGAGGCATGTCATCCATAGTATTAGAGTCTATCGTGACCTACACACTAACTAGTGAGCATAAGAGCCATTGAATCCTTGTGTAGTGTGTAGTCTTGGGATGACTTCTATGTTTGTTAAATGGCCACGTCTTGTTGTAAGTCGAGGTCTTAGTGTTTCAGGGTTCTAGCAATCCCATTTGACTATGGAAACCTAGTTCCAACAACCACCCATTAACATCTCATATGAGACTTCATCCACTCTATGGGTGATGCTGAAAGGGTTGATGTTGACTGGGTTTGTTGGCCAACTACACAAAAAATCTTGAGTCTAATAGAATATGGCACGTCAACAAGGAGTGAAGAAAGATATTAAAAAAATTGTAAATGAATTTAAGTTTTTCCAAAGAAATAAAGGGGATACAATTAAATATCATGCCTACTTTATCTATTACACATACCTAATCAAATGTGTAAAGACATATCAATTAACTTTAGTTCAAGGTTACAAAAATATGAAGGTAAGGATGTCATTTTTGTGGTCATTGATAGACTAGCAAAATATGCACATTTTTCATCATTCAAATTGCATATACAACAAACAAAGTGTTAAAGGTGTTCATGGAGGAAGTTAATATGCTTCATGGTTTTCTTGAGATAATAATAAATGATAAATATCTAAAATGCATAGGAAATTTTTTGAAATAATTATTGAAGATGAGTGGAAAACCACTAGCTATGAGTTCATCATATCGCCAAAATCATATATGGTCACATGGAAAAAGTTAACAAATATTTAGAGGGAAATCTATCATGTTATTTTCAAGACAAACAATGTCAATGAATGACATGGATTCCTTTGGAAAATGGTGGTATAATACTATTTTTCATACATATACTAAAATGTACCCATTTGAGGTGTTTTATGGATATCTAGTTCCTAGTATCTCATACATCTTTTAAGATAAGTCCAAAGTACAAGAAATATAGTCACATATGGACAAGACTAAAGAAACTTAAAAAATTCTTAAGGATAACCTTCAAACTTGCACAAAACATGTTTAAGAAACAAGAAGATCAACATGAAAGTGAAAGTCAATTTGAAGAAGATGATTAAATATTTTTAAGACTATAACATTATAAACAATGTACATTTAAGAAAAAGAAGAATTATAAATTAGCTCCAAAATTTGATGAATCCTAAAGGATTATTTATAAGATTGTACAAGTGACACATGAGGTATATTTTCCTTCTCACATTCATAAGGTTTTTCATGTAACTTACCTAAAAAATATTTTCGAACAAACTATGCCAGTGCAAACAAAACTTCCAAAATTAGATGAAGAAGGGAAGTTGATTCTTGATCTAGAAAAGGTTATAGATCATCATTCTCTGTCTCTTTAGAATAGGACCATTATGGAGTACCTAATCAAGTGGAATAATTATTCCTGCAAAAGAAATTATGTGGGAAAATGAGAAATTTCTGAAGAAAGACCCTCAATTACAAGCATTGAGGGTAAATATTCTATAAAAAGGAGGGCTACATTAAGGCTCTAATAAGCATTTATTGTTAGTTTGATTGTTATGGTTAGGTTGGCCTAGTGGTAGGTTACATAATGGCATTTTATCTTGTAGTTATAACAAAGGGGATTAAATTGTATATGCATTTTATCATGTCTTCTATATTGGATTCATTTCAAAATGAGGCTTTCAAAATGGAGTCCTATTCATTGAATTTTTACCATTTTCAAGGCATTATTTCATAACAGTGGGATTAGAATTTGATGCTCGAGTTGTATACTTTAGTGAGTTGTGGAATGATTAGGTTAGCCTTACAAATGTGTGGGGTATGTGAGTATTGAGTTGGATGCTTGGTTGAGAAAATCAGGATTGAATCCTTGGGGTCATGATAGACTAATATGACTTTAAGTATGCATTTCTCAAGGGGAAATTCCAATTCAAATTCAAACGCAATTCAAATTCAAATTCAAAATTGGTAATTATGGCAAGAAATAGGTTGATGCCTTGTAATTGTATGTTGAGGTTTTAATGAACATTAAGTAAAAAAATGGGGATATTTTCATTGCATGTCACCACCTAGTTATTGTCTAGGATCACAGTTGGAGTCAGTCACTTGTAGCCTCTACGCAATTCCTAGAGCCAAGGCAAAGCCTTGAGATCCAGAAATGTGTAGTGCATGTCGGGAAGAGCTAGATCCTGGCCAAGGAAGCCTAGATCTACACAAGGGAAACACGAAAAATGAGCATATATGAAAGTGTGAGTGATGGTTAGTGCCGATCTAAGTGAATGGTGATGCATGCAATCAAAACAAGTGCAAGAATAAGTCAAATAGAAGAACAACGAAGCTTATGGAGAGAGTGACCACAACGACGACCATTATTGAAAAATTGGGTTATGCATGTGACACTTAGGATAGGCAATGCAAAACTTAAAATGAAACCTCTACAAGCTCAAATAAATCAAAACGCCAGTGGTCATTTGATAAAATGGGTAAAATAATACTCTCATAAGCTAAGGAAACAAAAGTGACAGAAAAATTCACCAAAAGACTAGAAGAGAAAGACTTACTCGTAAAAGTTGTACCAATTTTGTTGAATGTTCCTATATCTCCTCGGGAATACCAGAGCTCTAATATCAAATGTGAAAATGAGCTCTAGTGGTGCCCATTAAATAGATTTGATTTATTTGGGGTTTATGATGTGAAGGCCAAAAATCTAGGAAAAAGCGACACATGGCAGCAGTTTCCAAAAATAGCTCGTGTAACACCGGCTTCTAAAAATATATCCCTATTTTTTAGGGATTCCTTTTTGTTTTTTGATTTTTTCTTTTCACGAAAGGCTTCCATGCATGCATGGAGAAATTGCACAGTTCTGGGGAGAACTGGGCAACTCACTGACACATGCATGAGGCAATTGTTGAGGGAACGATTTTGCACAATTCCTTAGTTGAGTGGCTCTAGCTGCCTCTCATGCTCTACACAGTTTCCAAGCTTGAGACAGGGTTCCAGCTAGGTCTGTGCAATTCTAGAGTCGAAGCTCACTATGGGGGTGAACTGTGCATTTCCTGAGAGGAAGGCTGATTACCCTCTAGGATTGCGTAGATCACCAAGGCAGTGATAGAACCGGATTGAAACCAAGTGAAGAGGTCAGCTTATGGTTAGATAACAGAACAATTAAGCAAACACAAGATGTAAAGAAAACGATAAAACTCATTGAAAGCAAAAGTACCTGGGAGTGTAAGATAAGCTGCTGAGATTTTAGGAGGGAGGCTCCAAAGCAAAGCATATGAAAAATTTTGGAGGGTGGCTGTAGCTGCTACAACATTGGAGACACACTCGTAGCACTCCAGTTCTCTGTATGGACCTTGTCTCGTGTAAAGCGAGACTAACTCTTCTGAAAGTATTATTTGATTCTTTGATCATCATGGTTTCTTCACTAGCTTGAGTTAAAGATATAGTCCCTTCCATTAACTTAATCAGTCAACACACATACCAAGCCAAGTCAACTGAGTTTTTTCGATTAGGGATGAGGGTATATTGATGCACAAGTAATATATACTTTCAGATTTTTAGTTTCATCTCTAGTGTTGCTCGGTTGCCAGCAGGCCTTCAAAGTACCCCAGCGAAGTCACTTCAGGAACACAAGAATTGCTCTATTTCCAACGAGCCTTGAAAATACCATGGCAAAGTTACTTGCTTCACTCTCTACGTAGGTATACTTTCTCTTCTTTCACCTTTATTTAATTTTTTCATTTTTCATTTTTCATTTTTCAAAGAATTGTGCATAAGCACTTATTTATTTCATGAGGCAGAAGAGGGATCCTGACATATTGAGAGTAGAAAAGCTTGTTCCTTCATAGAAGGATGTTATATATACCTCTAACATACTTGTTAAAGTTTCCCCCCTCAGCTTACAGTACTTGAAAAAGCTGACAAGGGTTAACTGAATATAGAAAACCGATTATAGTAGGCAGTGCTAGTTAAAAGTGAAAGCGTTGTGTTTTCACCAAGACTTACTCTAAAAAGAACATATTTTCCATCAGGGTATCATCAAATAAAAGAAACATGAGATCTTCATAAGGAGAGGGAATAGATAGACAACCAAATTTTGGTAGTTGTACGATTCCTCTTGTATTTCACCCTACTTGTCTCAAGAAGCCAAACACGGTTTCATGGGAAACTAATCCTATGGGTGAATAACAAGCAAACATGAAAAGGAAAGCAGTAAAATGAAAGAAAAATCAAGTAAGCAAAAGAAAAACAAGAAAGCAAAATCAAACAGGAAAGAAAACACTACTCCTACTCCTAAGCTAAACAGTGCATGGGCCTATTCACATGAAGTGATATTTGAGCAACTGAGACATTGGTTTGCCCATGTAAGTGAAGGCATGGTTGACAAGAAATATATTCAGGCAAATCAACAAACAAGAAAGATAAAGAAATGAAAACCAACACACTTGAATTTTGAATGCATCCACATAAAAGAAAAGAGTAAAAGCACATGGAAGACACTTTGCAGACGTATCATGGTGTTGTATTACACTGTGCACAGATGACAAGCATGTACACTCTTTAGACCTTAACAAATGAGCAAACATGCTGAAAGAAGAAAACTTTCATTTCGCAACATGACTTGCTACGTATGATTCCTCCAATGCATGAGCGATAGGATCATGTGATTCTAGTGGAGGATGTGAAAACTGTAGATCATATTGATTTTCAATGTGAACGAGAGAGTGATGACGAGCCTGGGGAGACCCAACAGATTTCTGATCAGACGTGGAACTGACTTCATGGTTGTGAGAACTTGACATAACCATCATCTTGGGTTGAAGTTCCTCAACAACTTGAGGGGTTTCCACTTCATCAACAAATAGATCATCAAAGACCGGTGGCTTAGAAATATCAACAGCAAGTGAATCAGAATCATGATCAAATGAATGAGTAAAAATATCATGACAACCACGATCAGAAAACTCGAGATGTGCATCGGCATCCTCATGATCTGATGAATCATACAAATGGGTTGATGAGAAACAAAAATTTTCACCTTCTGAATTTCTAGAACTCAAAGATGAAAGATTGGGTGGATTTGGAAAGAAATATTTGTCCTCTTCACAATCAAATGATGGAATGATATCCTATGTGTCCTGTGAAAGATCGAAAGTAGAGACATATGGGGATGACTTTTCACAACAAAAATCAGAAGTGGCAGAATCATAGAAGATGTCAAGATAGAGTGGATGAGGTTCGGAGAGAAGGAGGTCGTCCTTCACCGCAGGTTCTTCTTCATATTCCCACATATATTCATAAAAAATAAAAGCGTAGGTTGGCTACTGAACACCAACTATTTCAACAACTTGATCTTGGTGAACAACAGATGTGGAGTCTAGCATGGATGACCACAACACAGTAAAATCTGGAGGATCATAGGAACCAGAGGACGGAGGTTGCGAGAACAATATCACATGACAACCATGAGGGTCTCAGTCCAAATATGCACAGATATCTAGAGTAGGTGGGCTAGTAGGAGGTGACAGTTCACTAGGTTGGTTCACAACTTCTCCCACCTCATCTTGCGGAGCTAGAGTTGTTTGATGAGAAGAGGATGGAGGGTCACTTGTGACAACAACCTTGTCCATCTTAAATTTGGAATATCTAACACCGAGGTATGCTAGGAGGGGTTCAAATGATTCTAACTCATGTGGATTTTCAGATATGTGAAGAAGATACTAAAATATTTTTTTGAGAAATTTCCAATCAATTTTATCTTCAGAGATTTGAAAAGAAAGATTATATAAGTGGTCCCAAAATTGCTGATTAGATTCATCAGGTGCTTTACATAATTCAAAAAACAATTATTGTGTGATTTACGATCATAACAGAAGAAAGAATTACCTAACTCTCTGATCATGTGATTAAAAGAGTGAATAAAGGTTGTGGGCAATGTGAGACACCATTTCTTAACATGCCCTTCGAACGTGTAAGTGAACAACCCACAGGCAATGTCGTCCGAGTGGAATTCATTCCTCTCACAGAAGCCTAAAAAGGCAACTTCGTGTCATAACATGGCTATTTATCCTCCACCATTGTATTTGATTTGTGACAAGTCATCAATGACATCCTCCAATACTTAGAAACCATGTGCTTGAGAAAAACATGTCGGAGTAGAGATTGTGATGTAAGCCATGAATGATGTTTAGGTATTCAAAACATACTTTGATGGCTCATCTTGTCATATGTCCCTACTTCTAGCACCAGAAATGTTGATGGTGCTAGACCTGCCAACATGTCAAGGGGATCTCCCCAGTAAGAAGTCCCAAGTAGACCTCAAACTATTTGGAGTAGGAGTCCCAGTAGTGGGTGGTAATGTAGTTCCTTAACCGCGGTAGTGCGCAGACGTAAGTATGATAGCTTTGGTCAGAAGCAATTGTGTGGCCGTGCAGGGAGTCAAGTGAGATGCATGGGGGTTCTAACACACAAAGGGGAAAGGGAAGTGTGTCCCTTAGAAGCATGTGATAGTACGCAACCTGAAAAGAACACATGAGAGGAATGACATCACAAGCTACAAGTGGAGTAGTCCACAATCCAAAGTGGTAGGTTAATCCAACAACACATCTTCAATAATATTCATACAATTGCATACAAAATAGTTCATACACAAATGTGTAAGCTAAACAACATATATTTCAAAAGAAACCAAAATAATCCAACTATAATAACAAAATATGCATGAAAATGTGTTGGTTCATTAATATTATTAAAAGTGAAAATTCCATCCATACATACACCATTGACAACCACTAGCCCCAATAGTGGAACACTACGGTCAACATTGCCTTCTCCTCCAAAGAAGTGCACTCAGTCTACATTGTGGGGAAGCCGAGGCTGCTCACAATACCCTCCAAGCCTTCTCTATGAAATGCCTAGCCAAAAGCTTGGCTCCCAAAAGCCTCTACTATGAGTTATGAGGTTCTATATATAACAAAGGGTGAGCTGACCCTTGACATTCCCCTTTTACTCTTTGACTACTCTCATGACTCTTCAACTACTTTACAAAAACTCTTTACATTACATAGTGACTATTCACATTCCACTAATGACACTTGAAATTTCACTTACAATATATTTACAAATAATATACAATTTCCACATATCCCCATGTGGGACAAAATAGGCTCAAGTCAGCCTAACAAGACAAACACCATTACTAAAAAGCTTGTGGAATGACCAACTCTACAACATTCCCTTGATGGTCTTCGGTGACGAACTGATACCAAGCTTGGTATTGTGCTTCTATGTCCCTGTGTTATTTGGTGATGTCTTTCTGGAAACAGAATCTTCCCTCCATGGCTTATGGGTGAACCTTTGTCCAATTCATCTTGAAGCATGCACAACATTTTCCTGAGTGTGGTTGGACCATCAATGTACTTATGCATGTTTTCTCCTCTCAGCTACAAGTCATCGTTGGTGGCGTCTCACATTGATTGCTGCATGTACTCTTCAACCTCCAGCAGGACTTGGTTCTTCTTAATGGCTTGAGTGAGGGATTTGATTGAAGGGATCCTTGTGTGTCCTCAATATGACATCCAGACTCTTAAACAACCATGCATAGGAAGCCTCGATGTTAGAAATGAGTGGAGGGAGCAACTCATAGTTCTGGATCAACATTCGAATCCAATATTTGTCTAGCTCTTCCGGCAGCTTCATTATCTTCTACAAGTAAAGCGGGGCTCCCTTGTAGCTCATTGTCCATTCCTATACACACGTAATAACAATATGTATGTCTTTGAGAGTTTGGGAAATATTCATGCACTGCTATTGAAAACCATATAGATGGAAAAACGCCTTATGCACAGTAACAAATTTGTCATATAATTTTTGTATGGTGGTCTCGAGAGTCGACACCTCAACAAATATCACTTTTGTCATCTCTGCCATAGCGGATCCTGTGAATTGTTACGCTCTTTTCTTGACCTCTTGCATGTCCTTTTCCATCTGATCATTCTCTTCTAACAAGAACTTTGCAGTTGAAATTGTGGCTTCAGCATAAGCCTTAAAGGCATCGTCCATGGTAGCTAGATGCCTTCTAACATATGACACAATCACCCTTTCCACCATATGTGAAGGTGATGTGTGATCATATAGGAGATTATTTCTCCACGCCTATACAATCCTTTGATGCGACTCATAAAATGACAAAATGTACACATCCATCATCAGATCATCATCAAGGAGAAAAACCTCTCCTTTTTTGCTCAGGATTGGTTTTGATTCTGGAGGTGATAGAGACTGAGGGGCAATCTCGGATGTTCTTGGCATGAGGTTGGTATCTTGGTCGTGTGGCTCCTGTTCCAACTCCATGTTTGCTTCTTCCACCATTTGCTCAATCTATTGAGAAATTTCCCGAACCTGCACCTTCTCACCATCTTCTTCATCTGCTAGCTGCTCTGACTCCTCAACATGTATAGGTGCAATTTTCTTTGTCATTGCACCTTGTCTTTCTTCTTATTCCTATTTATACTTCTCTTCCCTTTCTCTCCTCCTTAGCTCCTACTCTTCCTTCAACTTATTCTATGTTTCCTGCAACTTCTTCTCTGCATCTTCAAACCTTTGATTCTCTCTCTTCCTCCATTCTACTCTCTTTATGAACTATTACCTCTTCACCTCTATCTCCAACGATACTTTCTCAACAAGAGGATCTTCTCTGAACTTGTAGCTTTGTTCAGCCTCTGGGTTATCAGAAATATTCATCTTCCCTTTGTCCTACACCGGTTTGGTGCTCACTATTGTTGTTATTGCTGCTTCCTATGGTGTTGCTTCCTACAGAGTAGCTTTCCATTCTATAGACATGTTGAATGGTTCATTGAGCTTAAAGGAGTTGTAACAATACCTCCAAGGTTCCTGCTCTACCCAATGACATGCTCTGTGGATCCATGTATAATACACCCTCACACAATGGTTCCTGAATATACAATGGGGATCGTATGGATTGAAATCTTTGGTGCTGAATTCAAACTTCTCTAATTCCTTGGCCTCGACATCCACATCCTTTAAGCTCTGGATCTCATACAATCTAATCCGCAAAGGAAGAGCGGGCCATAATGTCTTCTTCCTCCTGTGCAGTCATGTTGATAACCATGTAGAGATGTGATATGAAGCCTCTTGCATGACCAACTTATCCGTGGAAAACCTTGGTATCACATCCATAGGCTTCTCTTCGCTCAACATCCCGATGAAGGTGCCACCAAGTGAGGCATACAAATCTGCAATGTTAAGTAATGCCTGCATTGTTTCTTGGGACATGCAAGGTGGATCGTTATTAAAGATCATCTTGTAAATTGGGATGATGAAGTGGTCAGATAGACTTGCCATGATTCCTCGGTAATTTTAGAAAGCAATTTGAAATAAATGTTCACAACATTCTCTGATGGTGTCCATGCCCAACCCATATGAGGAAAATGATGCTGGGCACATATTGCATAAAGTAGGTACGAAGACATATAGAATCTTTCTTGCTCATCCTTGGGTGGATTTTAGGCATTAGTCACATACACTTTCAGCTGAAGAGACAACATATCTGATCAGTTGAACGACCTTCCTTCATTTTCCAACTGATCTAACACAACAACCCAATTTTACAGAAAGGTCTCTATGCTCTTTTGACCATACAAGCGGCATGCAAAAATGATCAAGAGTACGTAGGCCTTTCTGAGTGCCTTAGTATTGAAGACCTGATTGGGTATTGACCTGATCTTTGATGGCTCCTTCACCCAATGCTTCATGATGTCTCTACTGTTCACATTACTATTGTGGGTATAGAAGAGTGAATCCATGCGGTTCATCAACTGTGGTAAGTGATACATCAGATGATAGTTTTCTGTCTTGAAGGTAGAAATTTGTGTCCCACTAGAACTTCTCAATATCATCATCTCAGGATCGGTATGTGAGAAAATCCAGTGAATGATTTCCACACATGGGAAGGTGGGGTACCTGAATGCAACCTTATACAAGCTTGACTTGTGGATGTTGACATAGTACTGTTGATCTTCCAAATCGTCCTTGAAGTTGCCTGCGAAGATATCCTTGATTTTTTCCCATGTTAACTTCATGTCCTTCTCTATGAACAGAGTCTACATAGACTGGAAACTTCATTGACACCTGTTCAACTACATGTCCAGTGTTTCTCTCTACAGTATCTGATCCAGTTCTCTTGGAAGCCATGTTACCTGTATTTCTGAAAAGCTGCTCAACAATTGTTGTACCTAGAGACGGAGAAGACACTCATGGCATGAAAATGTTAGCTTGAAATCGAAATCACTTTAAGAAATACCATGCAACAAACTGGGAAGCTACTAGGAAAGATTGCATAATTTTGTGTTTCATAGGTGAGGGACTATCATCTAGATCTACGCATTGTGCAGTCCCATCTGTCAGTGAGGAGGTTATGCTATCTGAAACTGCGCAATGTGTAGTTCAGTCTGGCTTGTGCTGGCTGGGATTGCACATTACACAATCCTTGTTAACAAGACTCCAAGATTGTCTCCTGGAACTACACAGTGCGCAGTTGGAGCTAGTCACTCGCATCCTCTACGCAATTCCTGGAGCCAAGGCAAAGCCTAGATCTTCCCAAGGGCAACACGAAAACAGGAAGATCTGAAAGTGTGACTGACGATTGGTGCAGATTTGAGTGAATGGTGATTCATGCAATCAAACCAAGTACAGGAATCAGTCAAACAGAAGAAAAACAAAGTTTATGGAGGGAGTCACTGCAACAACGACCGCTAGTGAAACAACTGGGTTATGCATGTGACACTTAGTAAAGGCAATGAAAAACCTAAAACAACACTTCTACAAGTTATGTAAAATCAAAACGCTAGCAGTCATTCAATAAAATGGGTAGAACAACACTCTCACAAGCCAAGGAAACAAAAGTAACAAAAAAATCAGCAAAAGACTATAAAAGCAAGACTTACACGGGAAAGTTGTATTGATTGTGTCAAAGGCTCCTAAATCTCCTTAAGAATGCTAGAGATCCAAGATCGAATGTGAAAAAGAGCTCTAGTGGTGCCCATTAAATATATTTTATAGATTTATGGATTATGACGCGAAGGCCAAAAATCTAGGAAAAAGCGACACATGGCGATAGTTTCCAAAAAGAGCTCAAGTGAAACTCCGACTGCTAAAAATAGATCCCTATTTTTTAGGGATTTTTTTTGGATTTTTTTATTTTTTATTTTTTGGAAAGGTTGCCATGCATGCATGGAGAAATTTCACAGTTCCAGGGAGAACTACATAACTCATTAACACATGCATCAGATAGCTAGTGAGGGAATGCTTTTGTACAATTCCTAGGCTTAGTGGCTCTGGATGCCTCTCATGCTCTGCGTAGTTTGTCAGCTAGAGATAGGTTTCCAGCTGGGTCTATGCAATTCTAGAGTTGAAGCGCACTGTTGGGCTGGACTCTGCATTCCTAAGAGCAAGGCTGGATGTCCTCTAGGATTGCGCAGATCACCAACATAGTCCTAGAAACAGATTGCAACCAAGTGAAGAGGTCAGCTTATGGTTAGAAAACACAACAAGTAAGGAAACACAAGCTATAAAGAAAAAGATAAAACACAATTAAATCACAAGTACCTGGGCAGTGTAAGATAAGCTGCTCTGATTTTAGGAGGGAGGCTTCAAAACAAAGCATAGGAAAAAAATTGGAGAGTGGTTGTAGCCGCTAGAACAAGTTCCCTTATGATTGGCGTATAGTGCAGGAAGGGAGCCAATGCTTATGGAAACCACCAAATCTGAGGACGAACATATTGCTCATGGCCCAAGTTCTAGCCGAAAATGTCTTAAACGGGCTACAAGCGAATTGCTGCTATGAGTGGTGTTGCAGTGAATATTGGTATGGACTTAGCCTTATGGCATCAACTAGTTAAACTGTATCTACATTTCCTGACAACAAGCCTCGTCATGGAAGTGACGGGTTGAATGTTTGGATTATGCCTTATCACAATAAGGCGAGTTGAAGGGTGATGTGTCCTACAGGTATAAACCCAAAAATTTATAAGAACATGAGGGGCAACCGATTAGGATTAATTAGGACCAGGCCAACGTGGCAAGGCTAGTAGCATGAAGAAGGTCAGGTGAGTTCCTAGCCTTGTATTGGCCACCCGAAGAAATCATTACCACCAACAGAAGGCATATAGAATTGATAAAGGCTGAGATAGGGTCTCTAGGACATAAATTTAGGGGTTGCAACAAATGGGAAGAATCTCTCATTCCCAGTCTTGTTACCTAGAGGTCAGCCTTGATAGTTCAATGAATGGAGTTTTTAAACTAGTGCGAGATGAATCTGCGTGAGGTTTCCTGGTTGGAGTAAGGGTGGTGGACCACCATGAATAAAGGCCCCATGGAGAAATGTGGACCCACACTACACGTAAGCCTAGAGGCCATTTCCCAGGATCACCACAAGGTAGAGTGCTCATTTGAAAAGTGAGAGATGATGGAATTTAGGGCCTAGTGGCGTTTATGTGAGCCCAATACTTCTTCCATTGGTATGGTGTGGCCCCACTTCACAGGTCAGCTTGACGATCTAACCCTAAAACTTTTACAAGTGCAAAGAGGGAGAGGAGCCGAGGGTAATGGGAAAGTTGGAGGTAGTTGTCATCCCATCAAGTGGCTTGAACACACACACACACATATACATACATATATACACATATATAATTATTATGATTAAAATCATTCGCACCTGTCCTTGAACCTAGTGTTGAGAACCTCTCCCAATCTGTACCTGAGTGGCCCTACCATTCACCATCCCCTCTCACACCACTATTATGGCAGAACCTCCCCAACCACTGCCAATAGAACCACCAAAACCACTTCCCCCTGCAGATCCTCTAGGGCCTGGGCTCTTCAGGGGAACCATTGCAGCAACAAATCTTATGGGAGGAAGAGAATCCTAAAGATTTATTTTTTAGAAGATAGTGATTTGACAGAAGACATATCCTCGACTAGTACCACCATGATTTTAGTTTTCATATGTTCTACATGTTTTTTATGTTGTTTTAAAGAGTTAACGTTTTTCTATTATTTATAAAAAAATGTTTTATTAATAAATTTAAATTTAACATGGATTTAAATTAGTTTTTATTATAAATAATGTTTATATGTAATGGGAAAGTTGGAGGTAGTTGTCATCCCGTCAAGTGGCTTGAATACACACACACACACGTGTATATGTGTGTGTGTGTGTGTGTGTGTGTGTGTGTGTGTGTGTATAATTATTATGATTAAAATCATTCGCACCTGTCCTTGAACCTAGTGTTGAGAACCTCTCCCAATATGTACCTGAGTGGCCCTACCATCCAAAATCCCCTCTCACACCACTATTATGGCAGAACCTCCCCAACCACTGCCAATAGAACCACCAAAACCACTTCCCCCTGTAGATCCTCCAGGGCCTGGGCTCTTCAGGGGAACCATTGCAGCAACAAATCTTATGGAAGGAAGAGAATCCTAAAGATTTATATTTTAGAAGATGGTGATTTGACAAAAGAAATATCCCTGACTAGTACCACCATGATTTTTGTGTTCTACATGTTTTGTATGTTGTTTTAAAGAGTTAACGTTTTTCTATTATTTATAAAAAAACTTTTTATTAATAAATTTACATTTAACACGGATTTAAATTAGTTTTATTATAAATAATGTTTATATGTAATGGGAAAGTTGGAGGTAGTTGTCATCCTGTCAAGTGGCTTGAAAATACACACACACACACACACACACACACACACACACACATATATATATTATGATTAAAATCGTTTGCACCTGTCCTTGAACCTAGTGTTGAGAACCTCTTCCAATCTGTACCTGAGTGGCCCTACCATCCACCATCCCCTCTCACACCACTATTGTGGCAGAACCTCCCCAAACACTGCAAATAGAACGACCAAAACCACTTACCCTTGCAGATCCTCCAGGGCCTGGGCTCTTCAGGGGAACCATTGCAGAAACAGAGCTTATGGGAGGAAGAGAATCCTAAAGATTTATTTTTTAGAAGATGGTGATTTGACAAAAGACATATCCTCGACTAGTACCAACATGATTTTAGTTTTCATGTGTTCTACAATGTTGTTTTAAAGAGTTAACATTTTTCTATTATTTATAAAAAACGTTTTATTAATAAATTTAAATTTAACATGGATTTAAATTAGTTTTTATTATAAATAATGTTTATATGTATATATGCTCTTATTGTGAGAGGCACTATTTGGTAGGAGGAGATGTAATAAATAATAAAAAGTTAACTAAAAAGCAATAAATATGTTTAATTGATTTGTCAGTATAATTATAATAAGCTTTTAATAAAAAAACATAATATATTTATGATAATAACCCATTCCTACCAAATTCTAGACAATTTTGACGAGAAAAAGTGCCAAAAAAAAAAGGACCTCCAAAACATCTCACAGTCAACAGTCACACTACGGCAAAACAAAATAACTAATAGATATTGAAAATAAATACCATCATAAAGTTACAAGTATAACTGGAAGAATTTTCATTTCACTCACTATACAGGTTGTGATCCACATGCATATTTTTATTTAATACAATATTCTCATCACTATATATATATATATTTATATATTTATATTTCAATGAAGTGATTGTATTATATATTCATTTTCAATCAAGTGATTGTATTATATATCATTTTCATTTTCATATATATATATATATATAATATATATATATATATATATTTCAATGAAGTGATTGTATTATATATTAATTTTCATTTTCTTTTAAATTCTGTTTGTGGGCTTTGGATTAATGGTTAATTGGTGCATTGTTAAATTACATTTTGTTATATATATTTGGTTCAAATTCATTGATGGATCTTTGGTCCTTGCTAATGTGTGGAGTGTCCACCATTCTAAAATTAATAATTCAATGAGATAACATGAGCCTAGATCCATCTTAACTCTAGATCTACCAAGTACTAAGAGGGATCAACTCCCTTAAGTTGCAAACCTCTTTTATAGTGAAAAAATATTTGATCCCTCTGCTCTTAGGTAGATCTAGAGTTAAGATATATTTAGGTTGGTTTAATTATTATTTTTTATTAAAACTATTATGATATGTGTGCACAAATTTCTCTCCATTTTATATTTAAAATAATTTTATAAAATTTTCTTTATATATTTATATATTCAAGAATATTTTAAATCTTTTTTATTGATTTAAAATGTGGAACACATTCTCATATGTAATTTTGTGTAGAGGCGCTATAAGGGAGATGCATGGGTGTAATTTAACTAATTATGTATGTATGTTAACTTTTTCAACTCACCATGTTTGTAATAATCAAATCAAATGTAAAAATTTCAGATCAATATATTTGTTAGGGTGGTTTAGGTAACTTGGCTTGGTCAAGTTACCGCTAGTTTTTGACCTCTAAATTTATGAGAACCCATGATTTTTCTCATAGTATTCATGTGGAATATAAATAGTATTCATGTAGAATATAAATAGTTAAAGATACAAAAACTCCAGGCATATATGTCCCACTATGTCGATGGCTAAATAGATACATCGATATATGAAATTGCTTGTGGGGAAGGCTATTTGCTAGATTCCTTTTCTCAAGGAATTTCTTGTTGATCTTGCAGTGCTTGCCATTTTTTTCACGAGTTGCAGGGTGAATTGTGTCATCTCTATTTTGAATTCAGATGTGCTGCGATTTTAGTCTATGAGTGAGATGATTATATGAAGTATCCCTTTGCAGCTTCATATTTTATCTCATTTGCAGTGTTTTTCTACGAGCTTTTGTAGTATGGTTAGTCTTAATGAAATAAATCCTCCCGGACTTGAGTTGTGTATAAAGTAAATAAATCATGTTATGGATTCAATGGACCCAGTAAAAATCATCACCCAAATGCAATTATAGTTTTTATCGATGAATTTGGAGACGATATTCATTCTTGATCATCTTGAATTCATCATCTCAATCAGCCTCTCCACCACATCTCTCATGGTTCCCATTACTTTCAAAATCTCTTCCACAAACCGCTTGGTAAAATTTGAAGATAATTCTCAACTTAATTTCAGTAGTATGAATAATGCTACTTCCTAACTTGATTATGATCTCAGCATACACAACCCGTAAATACGAAAAGACAACTTAGCTACAAGGAGGAGGCACCACCTAGTGGCACAAAAAAAAATGTGTGACACGAAAAAAAATAACATTGAAATCCCATAATTTATTGCCTATAAGAACGAAAAAAAATACTAGTTGATCATCATGGATTGATTGTGAATATTGACAATAAAAATGGAGCTTGTAACGTTGTATGTCAAAACCATACAAAGAGAAAAATGAAAGATGAATTGAAGGGAATTAAATTCTTACCCTCGTAGAATTACGTGACTCTATCTTTTGGAGGCATTTCAAATTGCAAAAACGACACCTACCATATCGTTGCTTCCTGGATTTTGTGGATTCCTAATCAATGTACTGTATGAAATTTGATTAACCTTGTGTTTTGTTTCGTGTTCTATAATTTAGACACTCAGTTGACTCAAACCTTAGTCAGACATGATCTCACAAAGCTCTATTTTTCTCTCAGCAATTCGAGTTGACCATATTGTGGTATATGGTAATATTATAGCCTGCGATAAAGACTCATTTTTGGGTTTTAGGTGGTCTTTATTTTTAAGTAGGTTTTTCATTCAAAAATTATTAATCAAAAAATTAAGTTTTTACATTATATTAATAATAGAATATATTCATACCATCTTATATTTATGCAATTTGTTAAAAATTAAAATAAATATATAACATATATTATGTTAACCAATTTAGATCCATCTTAACTCTGTATCTATCAAGCATTGAGAGGGATCAAATCTCTTATTGTGTAAGTTTTTTTTGGAGTAAAAAGAGTTTTGATCCCATTGGGCACTTGGTAGATATGGAGGATGAATCTTTGTGTAATAATTGGACTTAAAATGGTAATTTAACTTTTCTACATTTTATAACATTTTTTTAATATATTATTAAACTACATTAGTGGAGAATACCATGGGAAAAAATATATCTCATTTAAACTTGGAGCTAATAAAAGTAAATTTATTATTTTATCTCTATTTTATTCTAATTATTAACCTTTTATAGTTTTATTTTATTTTAAATTGATTTTTATTTTTATGTAATTTCACTAATTCAATTGGCCTAAAGAGTACCTCTGCAATCATTACACAACCATATAAAAACGCAGTAGTCTATAACGCGACTTTTTGAAAGCCTTTCCGTCGGATTTTTCCGGTCAAAATCTGGCAGCAATTCATTGGAATCCAAGTTTGATAGCTAGTTTCTGCACAATCAATGGCTCCCAGGGGTTTTTCATGGCGCTGAATCCAAATATGCAGTTAAAAAACCATTTTAACGGCTAAAAATCAAGATTTAACCTCATTTCTTCCGCCGGATTCCGTCACCGGAATCTCCAAAAAGTCGCATTATAGACAACTCCTATAAAAACCATCCACCATTTTAGAAAAGAATTGTCAAAGGGCCTTTTTTTTAGAATTCAAACATCCTTATTCCCTTTCATTGGCTCTTCTACTTCAGTAGCATCTACGCTGAATTTAAAAATTTAAATTTTTTGCAAGTATGTTGGTCATCTCTTAATAGGAATTGGGGAATGAACTACTACTTGTGCATCTATATCGCGATCTACAAATGGAACTATAGGATATGGGTTTCGATCTCAAGACTTAGAATACTAAACTCATTCATGGAGATGAGGTCACTCATGAAAGTCATAAGAAACATATTCCACTAGATGAACTAGCCTTGCTATTAGTGATGCTCAGTCTTGGTGTCATTACTAGACTGGATCTAGTATATAGATAGGCACCTAATTTTGCTTCTTATAGCATCATGGGTAGATTTGAATAAGCTACTGAATCAATTGTTGGATGGTCTACTTGTTAGAAATAGTAATTACTCTTTCATGAAGATCTATAAAGATCCAAGTCGAGTGATGCTTGACAAGTTGAGTTAAGTTGAGTGTAGTCAAATTTACATGAAGTAGTTAGCCAAAGAAGAGTCAAGTCTAGTTAGAGTTTCCACGATTCCATATTTAGTAAGTTTGGTGTTTATATGCATGTGGTTGGGTCATTGTAATGAGAAGCAAGAAGAGAGCCAAGTCATAGCTCAGTGGATGTATATGAGAGAATCAAGTTTTATGAATAATAGAGTAGTTGAGTAGCAGATCATGCTTTTGTGTGTATTTTTTGCTTTCCTCCTCTGCCTTACCAACATTACTAGCTCTGCTTGATCAACTTTTGTTTAATCAAGGGCATAATCAACCACATAATCTATTTCTACCATTTTTTCTTTGTCGGTGTTTAAGCATCTCAATCTAAAATTATACTTGGAACTACTGCTAGGTAAACTACTTGATCACACCCTTTCTTAGAGGAACCTATAGAGTTGTATGGATCTAGGTCTTTATTGCTACTTGTATCTTTCAAAAGGGGTGCATAGAAAAATAGAAGGTATGTTGTTGCACCTGAAACAAGTTCTACTACTACATATAGTTCTTAAATATGTTCTTTAAGTGTATCCGATGCCTCCCTTTCTCTCTTTGCTACCAGTGCAACCTATATAGAGATTAGGAGATTTATTTGAACATTTGTTTAGAGATACAAAACTCTTTAGCCCAATAAAGAGAAAGGGTAGAGGAGAGGGCTACCAAGATGCTTAGATCAAAGTGATTACATAGTGTAGTGAGATGATAAGTAGAGGGGCCTTTATATGACTATTCACCTACTTAGAAACAAGGAACACCACCAATATACTATTAGTAAAATTTTACTATAATGTGTACTCTTACTAGCTTTTATATGCAACCTTTTTTGAAAATTTTTAATTTTTATTTTTTTTTAAGTAATAATTCTTGGCTTCACCATTTTTTATAATTATATATGTGTGGGGATGACCGTTTTTATAATTATATATATGTGGGGATGGCCGTGCATGTAAAATATAATGCATGTAACTGCCTTTACTAACGACTATGTAGGAGTAAATATAATATAAGATAAAGGATCATTTTAATGCAACATTATAAGGATGCAAAAACACACGAAGAAATTAAGGCATATTTTTTGTTTAGGGAATGACATAATGATATAAGAATGACACAAGATTGCTTGTAAGATGAAAAAAGTGATCATTTTTATATGACAAAGTTTTCCTTTTAGTTCACAAGATTATCT
Organism: Pinus taeda; assembly: GCA_000404065.3. Taxonomy (NCBI): domain Eukaryota; kingdom Viridiplantae; phylum Streptophyta; class Pinopsida; order Pinales; family Pinaceae; genus Pinus; species Pinus taeda. Next base: position 62,813 of record APFE031142499.1, on the reverse strand, counting down.
TGTCCTTTACAATTAGAGGGATTAGTTGTCTTGTAGCTATGGTTTTAAATGATCGCACTATCATATTTTTAACTTTTTTAATATTTTTTTTTTATAATTAAGAGTAATTTATTTTTTAAGGTTTTATTTTAAATTTTTTTAATATTTATGTCAAAATGTTAAAAAAAATTAACTTAATAGTTCATATGACATAATATTTGTTAAAGTTTTGGAGATGTGGTAATATGTTAAATGGATTTGATTAGAGTCTAGAGGAGTCTTGTGATTGGTTACTTATCTAGAAGTCCTAATTACGAGATTCAAGAATCAAAGGTGGTGATTGATACTATGTGATTCATTTGAATAGTTGCAATCTCACTTCTTCACCCCTGTGATCATTATCTTATGTAGAGGGTATTAAGTGGATTATTTAAAATTATGAAAAAATAGTTACTAAAAATTAATATTTATAGATATTTTCATAAATTAGCAACATACTCTATGTAAATAATCTCAAAAATAATAATTCATATATTAGATGTCGAAACACCTTAATACTTAAAAATATATATCACTAAAATTCTATAAAAAAAAAAATTAAAATTATTAATGTAATGTGATATTTTTTCATAAAAAAAAAAATAGAATAACCAAATATAAATAAAATATGGTAAATTATGAAATTATAAATAATCTTTACAATTCCATTTTACATGTAGTTTAAACATTTTATACTTTATCATCTTCCATAGCCTATACCCCAATATATCTCAAACACCTCTCCTTCAACAATATTGGATTTGGAAACATACCATAGAATGTATACTCTTTTTATAACACATTTTTAAATGTGTTTTAATGAGTCCAACACATATACTATGCCTATCAAAATAATTAGACAACTTTGGCCTCGGCCACATAAATAGTGTAATCAACAAAATGCTCTTCTTAATCATCATTTGTTTCACTCTTTATAACTTCATATATTTACAACCATTTATCACGTGCTCTAGATATTTCTTGAACATGTTATATTTCTCTTCGGTTTTCTTTGATAGATTGAATATGTTTCTTTAAAATTTTCCTTAGCAACATTTTAAACCAAAATACAAGAACAATGGAATTAATAATCACATTGAACAATCTAGTGCTTCAATTCTCAAACTATTACTTGAAAAAATATAGTCACTTACTATATTATATTATTTGATGTATTGACTAAATAAACTCTTCACTACTGCTCATTCAATGAAATTCTTAATACAATATTTCAAGATTTTACCCCCTTTCCACTAGGAAATTCGAGATGAATAGGATTGATACCATATCAAATAGAAGATTTCAAGATTCAACCCATTTATAGTAGGAAATCATAGACGAATAGTTTTGATACCATATGAAAATAGTGAGGATTCTATATACAATTGCATGAATAAAAGCTCAAAAACTCTTATTATTATAAGGAGAGAATTACATGTCAAGATATAGGTTATATATCTCTCAAATACACATGGATTGTTTCCAAATATTAAAAATAATACAAGAAAATAGACACTTGTCTTATTTTTCCTAATGCACGTTTAATTAACCTCATCGAACACAAGGTACAAATGTTGACACACATGGATGTTGTGTGTTATTTCCAACCACACACCTTATTCCTTTGAGTTATGGGAAAAATATAAAATGATTTATCTTTTCATTACTTCACTAGTTATCTCGATAGTTGCGATTGTGGCTTAACGGTTTATGCCTTGATGATATGTTGTTATTCTCCCTATATCTCACTAAAATGCTTTATGTATCTCCCTGGCTCCACCTTCCCTAGATATCAACCTCGACCACTACTAGAACCAAATTTTTTGTTCAAAGATTTTTCTCTTTGTCTTAATTATTTAAGAGGGCCCTTTATCACGCCTAAGGACCTATGTTTTTTATGGCGTTTGATGCTCCTAATCGATGTATTTAAAACATAATGACATTAGAAAATTCAATGGTCCCATTTTTTATAAAAAAAAACCTCTAAAATATGAGCCTTTCACATATCGAATGTGAGAATCATCAAAGATATTGAGGACTGTGGCAAGGTGTTTAAAATACCAATTTTTTGAATCAGGTGGTGATGGGAATTGGCATAGAGATATTGTTCAGTATGATTTTTCTTGTGAAAGACTTGATGGGAGATAGAACCATCCTCTTTCATGGTGACGAGGACATCAAGAAAGAGAATGCTACCCTTAATTTCAATCTCCATATTGGGACTACTTAAAACGTTTTAACCATAATTTTTTTTCCAATTGCTTTATAAAATGTATATATAGTTGTTGTTGTTGTTTTCTTTTTAACTACTTTAATTATTTAAAAAGTTGATATAAGATTACATTGATTCATGTGGACATCGAAATAGAGTGAAATATTTTACCACTTCTTGTTAGTATAAATATTGAAATTGATGTTTTATAATACTTTTCATTAAACAAGCATATTCATTTTTGTGGTTTTATTATATCTCAAGTGTAATATTTTATTTATGGTTGAGAGTGAGAGAAATATTTTTATCACTACTCCTTACTGTGTCCACTCAAACTGCAATTATTGATGTTTCATATTACTTTTAAATAAACAAACCAAATAGGTATATTCATTTTTGTTATATATATATATATATATATATATATATATATAATATATATTATATATATATATATATAGTTTAAGAGGAACACATGTTAACTCCAAGTTCAACACGAAGGGAATTACACATCTTTGTCGTGTTAGGTTGTAGAATGAACCTCTCAACTCAAACACCGACAATAATTTGAGCCTCGAATACAATTTACACAATACTTCATACCATAATGATTACTAACTTATCTTTTATTATACAAATTATTTAGATTGTACTATTACTATCAACTACGTTATAACAAAGTAAATAGATCATCTCTTAATTCTCTCCCTCAAAAACCATATACATAATTTTTTGTCCATTCCCTAACAACGAACCCAATATTTGTATAGAGATAATTCCATTTTATTTTATTTTCATCTATTTTGAAGAATCAAATTGTGTTAGATTTGAGTCAAATAGGCCAAAAATTGTGGGAAGCATGGGTTTGATTTTTATATTTGAAAATTTTGTTTAATCTTGTTATTGTTATTAATAATAATATCTTTTTATTGTTATTAATAATAGTATTTTTCAGTCCATGGGGTTTTGTATAGATGGTGATCATGGACTATGTTAAGGCACTCCTAGATGTGGAGTCACTAGTTACATTCCTTGCCCTTATCAGGGTGATATATCAGACATGCTGAAGATGTAATCCTACCAATCTCACCAAAAAAAATAGTATTTTTCAAAAGTTTTGTTTAATATTTTTATTGTTTTAAAAAATGGTACAAATTAGTATTTTTTATTGTTATTAATAATAATAGTTTTGAAAAATTTTGTTTAATATTTTTAATATTTTAAAAATAGTGGTATGGATGCGAGAACTCCGGAAGCAACACACAAAGCACTGATCGGAGAAGCCTCAAAACAATAATTTTAACCCTATACGGAAGGGAGAAATTACAGAAGGTTCGGGTATTCGAACATCTAAGATCTATGATAGCCAAGAACAAGGCAGATCTCACATTCAAACCCAAGGAGATTTGTCCTACACAATTACTGATCTATCCTGATGATGAACCACGGTGGATGGCTCGAAACGTCGATATAAACAATCATGGATGAACTCTGGAAGCAACACACAAAGGAGTGATCGCAGAAGCCACAAAACAATAATTTTAACCCTATACGGAAGGGAGAAATTACAGAAGGTTCTAGTATTCGAACATCTAAGAACTATGATAGCCAAGAACAAGGCAGATCTCACATTCAAACCCAAGGAGATCTGTCCTACACAATTACCGATTTACCCTGATGATGAGCCACGGTGGATGGCTCGAAACGTCAATACAAACAATCATAAATATGAGAACTCCAAAAAAAACAACACACAAAACACTAATCGCAAAAACCTCAAAACAATAATTTTATAAGCCTTTCCTTAATTCCTTTCCAGAAAAACATTTAAATAATAACCTGGCAATCTCATATCTTATATCGATAGCAATGGCCTCATAAAACTGTGTTCATGTTGTTTTGCAATCATGAAAAAGGAAGAAAGATCACGTAATTACAATAACAGCTTAATGATATTCAAATTCTTTATTATTACAAAGAGTGATATTTTAGCAAATTTGTTTTCAAAGAAAATTTTACCGTTGGATGTTGGTATTTATGCAGTGTATGCTCGTTGAGAATTTCTTATTGTTATTTTATCGTTAGTGTTTTCTTTTAATTTGTATATTCTTTCCTAGGACAAATTAGTCTTTTTCTTTTTTACTTTTTAATTCGTATATTCTTTTCCAATGATTTTTTTTTTTTTTTTTTTTTATATATAACTAAAACATATTTTCAAAATAAAATGTGTTTTAAAAGATCAAGTCAGCTGCTCTGCGAACCAGAAATTGTACTTTTCTATTTCAATTATAGAAATATAAAAAATATAAATATAGAAATTGTACTTTTTAATTTCAATTGTAGAAATATAAAAATTATGTTTTTACCGCAATATACAAACTCCGATACCTTTAACGGTGCCCAATGATTTGACTGGTTGAATTTAAATACATGGCTTGACCGGCTTAAATGTGTAATGGAGTGACACACAAGAAAGAAGATAATGCCCTCCTGTAATCAGCCGACATAAAAAGAATACCAGAGGCTAGGCCTGGTTCTCATCTCGGCCCTAGCATGTCTGATGAGGAATCCACAGCTTTAGAATGGATATCTAAGAGTGTCGTAGAAAAAGTCGTTGTACCGATTGATGTTGATGTTGTACTAAACGTTTTTGTCAGGATGTGCCACGTAATCCAGATCTATGGAAGCAGGCCTTATTGGCGACGGAAGGTATTCTCCCTCACTTGTCAGCATCGACACCACCCGGGACATTGAAGGCCGCAACGCTGCAGCTGTTTGAGTGCACAGAAGACCTATTTTAATCACCCTAATCCCTTCCTCGGACGAATAACTGCCCTCCAATGTAGGATCCATAAGTGCTAATGCTTTCTCTGTGTCATACAATCTCCATGCCTGAGTGGTCAATATCAACAAGAACAGCATCAAAGTTTAGTTAGCAGGGGCTGCCAAGGAGAAAATTTCAATGATCAATATGAGATGGGCATGAGCCATACTCTTTCAATGAGAAACTCCATCTCTTCACCCGCAACATGATTCTTTCTTCCGCTCATAATCTCAAGTAAAAGAACTCCAAAGCTGAATACATCTGCTTTCTCTGTCAGCTGTCCGCGTAAGGCGTACTCAGGGGCCATGTAACCTCTGCACAATGCCATCATATACAATGAAATCTCCATAATTTAACCCTCTAAATTACCTGTTCCTTCTTCCTATATATCAAGTCATTGGTAATAATTCATGTAGTGTAAGTTATTAAATAAAGTTTGGGGCATCAAGAGAGATGGAACAGTAGAGAGAATTCTTACAATGTTCCTGCAACTCTAGTGCTCACATGGCTCTCATCTTCTGCAAAGAGTTTGGCTAAACCAAAGTCTGCTATTTTGGGTCTGTCTTTATTGTCCAGTAAAACATTGCTTGCTTTGATATCTCTATGAATGATCCTAATCTCAGACTCCTCGTGAAGATATGCCAGCCCACGCGCAGTTCCGACTATGATTTCATACCTCGCTCGCCAGTCAAGTAAATGGCGTTTTGTTATATCTGCAATTATTGCATAAGAGGCCGTAAAAACATTAGCAAGCTACATACACAAATTTGAATAAATTAAGGATCTATGCAGCGATTAAGTAGTTGAAGAGTTAAAAATAAACCAAATATAGTCCTGTCTAGACTACTGTTCTGGAGATATTCGTAAACCAGTAGCCTTTCTGAGCTTTCAACTGAGCAACCAATCATTTTGACTAGATTCCTGTGCTGGACACGACTGATGAGATTCGCTTCATTAAAAAATTCCACATCTCCTTGCCTTGAACCTATTTTCAGTCGTTTAACAGCAACTTCTCTGCCATCTGAGAGAACCCCCTGCAGCAGATCAATGAATTTCAAAATTATTTTTATTCCCCAAAAATACTCGAGCCGCTGCCTCAAAATCTGTCAGTAATTGAATGCTAAGCGCTCACCTTAAAAACAGATCCAAATCCCCCTTCGCCAAGCTTATTCTCTGCTTTAAAATTGCTTGTAGCCTCTTTCAGAATATTGTACTTGAATATAAGTTCCGGATTTGCTATATTAGAGGATAAGTTAATTTCACATTCCTGACCTGTGGAAGCAGTTACAAGCCATCAGACGGAACACTGACTTCAGATTTCAGGGGAGAAACAGACTTCAGAGAGAAAATATTAGGAAATATTTTTGAATCAGATGAAAATGGGTGAAGTCAAACCATTAACCTTCTTCCTATCAATTTGGTGGTTGGAGTTTAGTGAAGAAGCCAGTCTGATGTGTGAACAATCTATATTTTCTTAGGAAGTTGTAAAACCTATTGTTAAAATATACTTGTTGTGCAGACCATGCGGGATAAGCTTATCTTCGAGAGGGAACAGCCCAGATCACCAGCTAAGGCCCCTAAATGACCGCTCAGTGAATAAGGAAGTACCAGTGCAGAGACAGCCAGGAGGATTGTTTTAAGATATTAAGATTTTGATCGGACATGGTATCCTAGATAACCAGTAGAAAGAGGCTTGATAACTAGTAGACACAGAGGCTTGTTACTTGGGGTTTGTTACCTGTGTATTCCTGTAGATGAAAATCTTTTTATATGGGCTTGAACATAAAGTGATTGGGACCAGATTGATCTTGACTCGATCATGTTTCTAGTGATTATCTAGGTTTAGATTTATTATAACTCACTGTAACTTTGGCCAATGATATTCATCTCCAATATAACTTATTTAAAAACCAAAAAGGTCCATATTAATTAATCCTAATAACCATTAAAATGTCCATGTTTTGTAATCTCTAAACTATTTCCATCCATCATATTCCAAAATATTTCCAAAATGGTAATCAATATAAAAATAATCTTCTGATAACCTGAAAGAATAGTGATCATTTAAAAACACACAAGCTAGTAAGTGCACACGGAATGATACCTCTGGTTAGAGAAATCCGTTGCCAAAATTTTCCAGGAGAGCAAAATTTCCATATGCAAAGGCCAATGGCAGCAATTAACCCAACCGTAGCGGCTACCACGGCCAGAGTTATTCCAAGCACTTTAGATCTTTTCCCTCCTGCAAATTTGCACAAGAAAATTGGTTACAGTTTAGTTGACAAAAGAAAATATTACAAAACCAGTACATATCTTTATCATGGTAAACTATATGAAGAAAATACCAGGTTCAGGAAGAGTGTTGAAAAACGCGTAAAGCTCGGAACGCAAATAACAGTTCATGGATCCGAATTGAGAGCCAATAGATCCAGCTTGGCATCCAGATATTTGTGACAGGGCAAAATACAGGCACGATCCACAGTCTGTGGAGGATAAATCTCTCCAACACTGCGCTATGCTATAGATATGCTCCGTCGAATTATAGGGCGCAACGGTTGAATCTGCAGCAAAAAGTTTAGGACTTTGTGCCGCTTCATTGGCAATATTTAGGAGCATGGCCTTAATATTATTTGAGAACGGCTGTGACTGACGGGTATTGCAGAGAACAATTTTCAGCCCATTGTCACTATAATTGCCATAAAAGGAATGATTGTCATAACGTAAGAAGCAACCGTCTAATTGAATGAATCCGGAAGTGTTTTGGCATCCGTCAACAAGCCTGGATTTCGCCGTGGATGCGCACAGTTGGCAATCGGAGGAATTTAAATCTCCCCTGCACTGAACAAGCCCATAAACCGCACTGTTGCTGTTTTGCCCATCATCAACAACACTAGAAGTATTGAATCCGCTAAGGTAAACGTTGTTCAACAGCGATTCCAAAACCTGGTTTAGATTACTCTGGAAGGCGCTACCGTTTCCATATTCGCTAGTCCCACAACCACTCCAAACGTTATTAATGTACGGATCAGCCCCAGAGAGGGGGATACGCATACACAGGCACACTGTAATTGCTATAGCGCTGATTAATGTTTTCATCTTCATCGCCATCGCCATGAACGCCCCTGTTACAATCCGCTGGAGTCCCAGAGTCCCAAACTTATAGTATTTCAATTTGCCAAATCCGAGTTATTTTGAGCACACGGACGTCCCAATTGGATCCAAAAACGCGTCAATTGACCGAATTGACAATGAAAAGAAACAAGACCGAGTCGAACCAGGGGAAAAACTTTGAAGCATCCAACTTGTTTTCTCAAACAAATCAATTTGTTTACTTTCTAAGACATGGGCTTCCCAAAGAAAGCTCTTCAAACTAATCCTGTCAGGAGAAAGTCCGCCAAAGCACAACTCTTAATCTAGCGTTGAATAACAATGTCTGCACACAACTGCTCCGTATTATTTAATTTGATTAATCATGAGACAAGCCAGTCATCACCTAACCATTTTTGTGAGGACCACGAGCCGCACGCGACACCGCAGCACGCACGGAGGCGACGAGCTGAGGAGCTGCGGCAGGGTGAGAAGAAATGCGAAGTGTTTTGAAGTCGTTTGAGTCATGTCTGGAATTTCAAATCTCTTCTGCGTGCCAGATAAAAAAAATTGATGATGTTTTTGCATTTTTCATGTTTTTCATTTTATTTTTTAAGAAAAAATTTGATGAGGTTTTTGCATTTTTTAAGCTTTTTATTTTATTTTTAACAAAAATTTGTTAGTATTGATTTTTTTTTATCTGGAAAGTCTCTTTCAACTATTTTAAGGTTTTTGCATTTTTCACGCCTTTCTTTTTACTTTCTAAGAAAATTTGTGAGTGTTGGCCTTCTTTTATCTAGAAAGTCTCTTTCAACTATTCTTGCATCTCAATTTTCATTAATCTCCCTCTGAAAATGCATTGTTTTTTCCTAAGTTAACATATGTGTTTCTATATCTTGCTCTGATCTAAATAAAATATTCACAAAATTCTTCATGCTTTATATACTATATTAAAATTGGTACAAATACAATAGATTTATACAGGGTTTTTGAATTGCTGTGAGATCCAAGTTATTACATACTTAAGGAAGATAAGTTGAGATATTCTCTCAACTATCTTTAACAAACACAATTAAAATTTAATCCTCTAGTAATAACATTAATGTAAGTTAGAGTTCCCATTAGTTATATTTCAAAAGAATTTTCATGGCCTCAAATTAAGATCAATAAAATTTTAATAAACAAAGTTATTTTTCATTAAAGTTCATAGTCCTCATAGTTTCCAAGTCAACGTTTTTCTTGTCCAAGAAGTCTAACAAATATTTTTTGGTCAAATGATGATGAGTGTTCCTATTGGTAAAAGTGATTGTGACAAAGAAGAACTTTGACCAAGCTTATATCTCTGTGCCTTGATTTTGAGATATTGTTAAGGGGAAGTCATGCTAGTGATACTTCGAAGGAACTTTCCTAGATAATTACTTTGACCAGGGAACTATGACCAATGAACTATGATTGTCTTGTTCCCTAATTGATCTAAGTTGTCATATTGATTGTTGAATTGAGGCTTCTGTGATCCATATCAAATTTATGAGAGATTTTTCGGCGTAAATCACATGAAATTTCATTTGTCGCGTTTCAAACCCACTAGTGTGGTTCATCGTCGGAACAAACTGAAGAATCAGATCCAGCATGCATGTTAAATACTCAGAACAGAACATCCAACGGCTATGATCTTTGACCATGCAACGACTATATTGACTAACGGCTAACTTTGACTGGGAAACGGCTAGTGTGGTTCATTGTCGGGACAAGTTGAAGAATCAGATCCAGCATGCATGTTAAATACTGAGAGCAAACATCCAACGGCTATAATTAGCTTGCATGTTAAATACTCAGAACAGAACATCCAACGGCTATGATCTTTGACCATGCAACGACTATATTGACTAACGGCTAACTTTGACTGGGAAACGGCTAGTGTGGTTCATTGTCGGGACAAGTTGAAGAATCAGATCCAGCATGCATGTTAAATACTGAGAGCAAACATCCAACGGCTATAATCTTTGACCATGCAACGACTATAATTGACTAACGACTAGCTTTAACTGGGAATGGCTAGTTTTTATACAAGACCCGGAGTATAAACTATATTAAATTAAAAATTAAAAATGAGTCATAAAAGTTATAATAATTTTATAATTAATTTAATTTTTATTATAAATATATATACACAGATATAAATATTAAATTAAATTAAATTATTATTAAAATTAATATAAAGAGCATTAATTATGTTTATATTTATTTTGATTTTTATTCTAATATATATATCCCTATAAATATTAAATATTTAAATATAATATGATTAAAACTATAATGTATTAAATTCATAGATTTATTTAGTTGTTTAATTAATTGATAAATTGCTTAATTATTTTAACTATAAATTAATAAAAATATTATCTTAGATCATTTTCAAAAGTAATAAATTTTGTTTTTATTAATTAAGTTAAAATTATTAGAATACAACTAATACAATATCTCATATTATATAAACAACTCATCAAAGACTAAAGGTCAATGAGAGAAGGAAACGAGATAACAAGGGGAAAGTAGACCAAGAACAAGCTAAAAAGGAGGGAGGGGAGGAAGGGAAGAAAACAATTAAGAAGAGACGGCTGGGAACCAGCAACTATTGATCTTCCATCCGTCCTCTCTATTGAGATTGTTCGGTCTTTTTTCATTCTCAAGGGCTTCCGTAAATTTGCGGTGATGGAACTGCGACACTTCAGCAATAACACTTGCCTCCTCGATACAAACATGATGTTTGGTATTCTCCGCATGCTCGGCTAAAGCAGAAGACTTGGTTCTCCTATGCTTGAGGTCAGTTGCATGCTCACTAATCCTTTGATTCATGGAGCGACCAGTCTCACCAATATAGGGGGTCCCACAGGAACAAGGAATAATATATACCCCTTTCAAGTCCTTACGATCGGGAGGATCCTTCATAGATCTGAGGGACTTACGTATGGTGTTGAGGGGTCTAAAGGTCGAGGGGAAATTATGCTTCTTAAGAATCTTTGCAATCTTATCAATAGTACCGTGCACAAATGGAAGACGGACACTTGGAACCCCCAATATTCATGAGACTGGTCGCTCCATGAACCAAAGGATTAGTGAGCATGCAGCTAACCTCAAGCATAGGAGAACCAAGTCTTCCGCTTTAGCCGAGCATGCGGAGAATACCAAACATCATGTTTGTATTGAGGAGGTGAGTGTTATTGCTAAAGTGTCGCAGTTCCATCACCGCAAATTTAGGGGAGCCCTTGAGATTGAAAAAAGACCGAACAATCTCAATAGAGAGGATGGATGGAAGATCAGTAGTTGTTGGATCCCAACCCTCTCTTCCTAGTCGTTTTCTTCCCTTCCTCCCCTCCCTCCTTTTTAGCTTGTTCTTGGTCTAGTTTTCCCTTGTTATCCCGTTTCCTTCTCTCATTGGCCTTTAGTCTTTGATGAGTTGTATATAATATGAGATATTGTATTAGTTATATTCTAATAATTTTAACTTAATTAATAAAAACAAAATTTATTA
>APFE031142499.1:0-48824 GCA_000404065.3 Pinus taeda | reverse complement strand
TGACTCATGAATATTGCATGCCCAAAAAACCATAACTTCTTTAAGAGCCACTCATTCACATGACATTTTATTAATTAATGAATTTAAGTAAAAAAGTGAAAAAAACTTAACTATGGAAACAAATTTAAGTCTTTGATTTATTTATATTACTAAAAATAATCTAATATAAGTGACCTAATCTAACTGAGTTTAACTAACATGATCACCCATAATAAACTCAAATGTCATATAAATAAAAATTAAAACCAATCTAAAATTCAGTGTTTAAATCTCATGCAACTTTAAAAACAATTAAATTTTTCATGGAGAACAATACAAAATGTATGAATTTATGTTAAAATAAGTTCAAATTCTTAATTTAAATTAATATGTCAAAATTTTCAAATTATATGAAAAACCTTGAAAAGGGAAAACGTGCAAAATACCTAGTAAGAGATGGATCTGCCAATAGGAATATTGATATTCATCTTTGTTCTTGCTATCGTCATTGACCTTTATCTCATTAAGTAAATGAGCACCTTGTAAATATCCCCAAAAGGACACTCAATTTCCATTCAAGTATAATGGTTTGCAACAAACTGCGAATTAGAAACAACATGGACTCCATGAATGGTTATCCTCGAAAGCAGTAGTTTGAGAGGAGAGGGGGAGTTCATTAAATTTGAAATTAATATTAGGGAGAGATGCGTTTCTCTTGCGACAAAGCATAGAGAATACCTTAGTTTGGTGTACGAGCATGGCAGCAACCTTCTCCATTTTTATAGTTACCTTGGACGGCAACACTTTTGTTGTAATTCCTTCCTCGAAACTGCAAGCAAATGAGTTCGCCATTGTTCGCATTCTTTCAGGAAAACACACCTTCCTTATTTTATATTACCAATCTCCTTAGTTTATATTACCAATCTCTCCGGCAGGTTACATTCTCTTTAGGCTTCAACGGGTTAGTTTCCCTTATCATGTGACATCGTCCAAAGGTAGTCTGCTACTTTTAGCAGGTAATATTGAGATAAATTGCTTACTGTTTATTTTTCTGTGTTTGTAACCCTGACAAAATTTATTGCAAAGCTTTTAATCACTGCAGATGAACTAAAAAAATTATTTAGAATTAACGAAAATGCAGTTGTAAAGGATGTATCCTATTATATATTTTGACAGCGTCAATTCTAAACTGGACGTCATTTTGATGGGTTGTTCCTTTACAAGACACGCCAAATCTGATGTGAGAAAATTTTCAGTAAGTGTTAAATACATTTTTAAATGCTAAATATTTGTTTTAGGATGTCAAATTCCATACCTGGTTTGAGTATATAGGCCGTGGGCGGTCCCAGCGGGCCGACGGACGGGCGAGGCCAAACGATAGGAGACACGACGGTTGGGTCGGCCGACGGGTGAGCCGACCCATTCAAGAACTAAAACAAAAGTTGAAATGAAGATATGGTGGGTCGGCCAGCTTGGAGACACAACGTTTCATGCGATGCGCCATATATATTGATGGCTTGGCGATGGAGCTAAGGCATGGAAAAAACACACAAGTTCAAAGCGTTCAAGGTAGGACAAAGGTGAAAGTGCGAGTTGGTATGAAATCTTGGCGAAGGTGCAGGCAGACGAAGTGTAGGGCCAAAGCACCTGAGTCGAAACGAAGGAAGTCGTTCGAAGGCGTTCGTGTAGGAAGTCATACGAGGGTGTTCGTGCAGGAAGTCGTTCAAGGGCATTTGTGCAGAAGGTCGTTTGACGACTTTCATGCAGAAGGTTGTTCGAGGGCGTTTAGGCAGGAAGTTGTTCGAGGGCATTCATACAGGAAGTCACTAGAGGGCATTTGGGCAGGAAGTCGTTCGAGGGCATTCATGCAGAAAATCGTTCGAGGTCATTCGAGGGCGCGGCAGGGTGTCCGGGCGAATGGTCATCTGGGAAATCGTTCGAGGGTGTTCGTGTGAAGAGTCGTTCGAGGGCGTGGGAGGGCGTTCGTTTGAGAAGTCGGGCGAGGGCGCAGTAGGGTGTCTGGCCGAACGATGGGTTGAACAGAATGTGCGACGGGCATTCGAGTGAACAGTGAATGGTGAGCGAAGGGCGAGTTGGTGAAACGCACCCGAGTCGAACGAAACGAAGAATCGTGCAACGGTTGAAGACGTTGGTGAACGGGCGAGCCGTGTAAGAGGCAGACGAGCTTAACGATAGTTCAGGTGACTTTGCCCAAGGTTGGGCAAGGCTGCACGACAGGTGCAGGAAGTGAATTTGTATAAGTGTAAAGGTGAAATTTGGGGTTTCCCTTAGATGTAAACTTATATGTAATTCTGAAGATTAACATTATTATTACAGGCAGACTCATTACAGGGAGTTGCGCCTCCTAGTTATACTATTGTGTATTTCATGTTAATGTGGATTCATGATAATGAAGTTAATATGATAAACGATATAACAAAAGATATGCTTAGCTATTGAAAAAATAAACTAAGTATAAAAAGTAGGCGTAATCCACGATCGCAAGTATTGGTGAAAAGAAAGTGGTCAGTGGTGCCGCACCTCCTATAGTGCGGTTAGAAGAGTACTGCGAATGTAGGGGCGTGACAATTTTGATCTTAAAGCCTCCCTTTTTTTTGACTAACTTCAGAATTTATGTGCAAAAATCTTGTTAGTGGAATTAGGTAACACAATGTACTGGTCACCGAAACCATTTTCAGAAGTCAAAATTACAGTGCAATGGAATGGTCTCCAAAACCATTGCAAAAATCCAAATTACAACGCAATAGAATCGTCCCTAATAGTAACACCATTTTCAGAAGTCAAAATTATAGCGCAATGGAATCGTATCCAAAATCATTCTCCTATAGAAGTCACAGTACTGCTCAAAGACCCTTTTACCAAATTTTGCTGAAACGGTTGACTGAGATATTTTGGAAGGTTTTTTTTTTCAAAATAAAATTACTCAAAATATGATCAAGATTGGCTGGAATTCAAATTGAGTTGTGAACTTTTCCCGAGAAATGTCTCAGGGGTTTTCTGTGTCCTTAATTAATTAATTAATTAAGTAATATATCTATCTATATATATAAAATTCAAAACTCCAAATTCCAATAAAAACAAAAACTTCAAATAGTTAGACAAAACGCATGTATGCTTTATTTAAATCGTTCATCTTTATCTCTCATAAAATATTTAAGAATAATAATATCCCAGAAATCAAAATCTACAATGAAATTACTCTCATTAACTAGAAATCAGAATCTGCAATTAAATCACGATCATCAAATGAGAAATCAGAATCTGCAATTAAATCACTATCATCAACTTAGTAGGCTTAAAAGTATATTATCGCGTTACATCATTAAATTATTAGGTGTATATACTTTTAATTTTAATATCCTGGAAATTTATACTAATAACCTATTCCAAGGAATACTTTAACACTTCTCATTCAGTATCCATAAACATTATTTAATAACAAATAAATAAAATTAATATATTATAATATAATTTCATTAATTATTAATTATAATATATATATAAAATTAATAAATCTTGTTTATTAAATTATTATTAATATTAAACATAATTAATAATTTATTTATTGTTTTTAATATTATAATTAAAAAATTTAATTTAATTTTAATTTAAAAATTAAAATTCGACAATATGGAGAGTTAAATATTAGTTAAAAAAATATACATAATAATTAATATATTATTTTTTCCACAATGTTGACCAAGTTCAATTTGAGGATGCAAAGGAACATTTGTTTTGAGGATGAACCATATAAGCTGGTTCCAAAATTTAATCAGAAAAATTTTATCAAGATAAGTTAATATTAGTTAAAATAATATTATATAAATAATTATATACTACTTTTGGTTCCAAATCGTGACCAACAATTTGAACTTCAAGATGCAAAGGAAGGCATAACAACCATCCTAAGGTTTGATCATGGATTGCCTTGCTAAAGAGGCTCATCTAGCCCATCCTCAATTAGTTGTACTAATAAGACTTGATTAACAGTAATTATTATAATATAAATTATATATATATATATATATATATATATATATTATATATCATTGAAATTTTTTTAACTTTCCATTAAAGAAAATAATTACATATTCTAGATGCATCCTATGCATTTCATAATCTATCCCAAAAAAGTGGATCATGAAACAAAAACAAGCTCATACAACTAGCCTCACATGAAAAAATGATAAGCACATGTGGTGTTGAGCCCATATACATAACCATATCCATGTGAAACATTGAAAACTATAATGTGTGATGTCAATATATAGGAAAAAACATTATAATATGTTGTAGATATATGTGAAGGATAGAAAAACAAGACCAATAGCTTTTATCCATTGTGTAGTATAACAATAAATGATCAAGAAGCAACCAAGAGAGTGTTACCCTTATATAAAAGGATGGTGTTGATACACTTATACATCCCCATCTATATGTTATGTGATCTACCAAGAGCTCCAGTGTAACGCCCACGAGCTATAGGCTATACAACGAGCTCGCACGGAGGCGACGAGTTGAGGAGCAGCAGAACGGTGGGAGGAAACGCGCGACATAAACTAAGTGTTGTGGAAGCATTTGGTTATATAGGCTGTGGGTAGTCCCTGTGGGCTGACGGGCGGGCAAGGCCAAACATGGAGAAACAACACTTGGGTTGGCCGGTGGGCAAGCCGACCTGTTTAGGAGTTAAAACGAAGATGAAATGATGGGTCGGCCAACACAAGGACGCGACGGTTTAAATGTTGGGTGAGCCATATATATGGAGAGTTTTGGCGTGGAGCTAAGTCATCATTCAACCAAGCAATCAATGCAAGTCTTCAATGTAAAGAAGGTGCAGTGCGTAGGATTGAGAGCCAAAGAAGAGGCGGAGTGCAGCCGGATAGTAGGCTGAAGAACTCACGCTGAAAATAGAGGTGTGAGCTGAGGTGCAGGTCGAGGGCACTGCAGGGCGAGCCAGGGTGCACGGGTAGATGTACATGGGATTTCTGAACAGGTTGTTCAGGAAGTCGTTTGGACAGCTGAACGAACGGTCATGCAGGGCTGAACAAACAGTCATGCATGGCTAAACGAACGTGCAGGAAGTCGTTCGGTGGATCGTTCGAAGGTTGTTTAAAGGATCGTTCAGAGGTCGTTCGGAGGTCGTGTAGGAGGTCATTCGGAGAACCATTCAGAAGGTCGTTCAAGGGTGTGTGAGGGCGTGGTAGGGCGCCTACCCGAATGACACAAGTTGGTGAACGGTGGGCTTGTGTGAATTCTTGAACGAATGCACGGTGAACGACTCGCTGGTGGAGACTTGGCGAGTTGGGAGATCGATGGAGAGCGCCCATCGGTGGGTGAGTTGGGTGTTCAGTGGGAGCACCCGACGAGTTAGACGAGCTTAATGAAACGCATTCGGGTGAACATGCAAAGGCAAACGAAGAGTTGGGTGAGAGTCGTTCGGGCGACCGTGTGGGCGTGCCGACGAGCTGGCTGAACGTTGTTGTGCCGGTGATTGTAAAAATATTCTAAGTGTAAATCTAGGGTTTCCTCAGATTTAACTTGTATATTGTAAATTGTTGTTATTATTATTACAGGAAGACTCATTACAGGGAGTTTCCCCTCCCAGTTATACTTTTGTGCATTTATGTTAATGTTAATGAATGTTTACCTATTGTCTTATAATGAATGAAAGTACTTGGTAAAAAGAAAAATAAACTAAGTTTAGAAAGTAGGCGTAGTCCACGATTGCAAGTATTGGTGAAAAGAAAGTGGTCAATGGTGCCGCACCTCCTATAGTACGGTTGGAAGAGTACCGCCAGTTTAGGGGTGTGACAGGTGGCATTAGAGCTAGTGAATTGTGACGAGAAGATGATCCCATTGCACTAGCGTGACAAGTGCTATCAGAGGTGATTAAGAGAATCGAGGAGGATGCTTACTTTGCAGAAAATGAGTTTTGCAACCTTCGAAGAATGGCAAGGGCACACATCGGGGCCAAGTCAATTTGAAGGAAGTCTACTTGAAGAATCAAGTGTTTTGGAACAAATAATTCTCGAATGGGGCAAGGACTTGTTCAAAACGAGGGATGCTCTTTATGCTTTGGTTAAGGAAGGGATCTGTGACATGAATAGGGATGAAGCCTATCAACTTGTAGGGAAAGCGGACTTGTTTGATGCAGAACTCAAGGAGGTGAAGATGAGGTAGAACTTGATTCGAAAGAAGCGGGAATGCCTAAATCTTGAGAAAAAGCAATTCATAGCTTTTATGCAGGATAAGGAGAAAGCTGCAGAATGTGATGATAAGGAAGAGGAAGCCGTGATGATTGAGGATGTTGTAGATATGACAACGATAGAGGAGGAACTTGAAAGTGTTCAAGTTGGAGCAAGATCATGTAGTTTGCAGACATTGTTGGATGATGAAACTCACATGGAGGAGCCTCATGATGAAGTAAGTACTGATACTTGTGTTTCAGTGAGACTTTTGGAAGATGAACTGTATGCACAGAAGAGAAAAGTCAGTTTTCAAATGCAAGGGAGGATCTTACCATGGATGTCTACGATGAGACCTTGTATGGAGAGGCAAGAATCATTGATTGTTTCAGTACTTGTTGGGGTTGTTTGTGACCTGATGGTAGAAGGTGCAAAGGCCCGTGATAAGGGAGGAATGTGATGATTATTGCGGAAGAATGGGTCATGCTTTAGCCATATGACAAATTGGCTAAGTGCTTGACATGACTCATGCACTGATTAGAGAAGGGCACACAATTGAGTATGGTGATACTTGGGTGGACTTCTCATGGCCGAGATCAAGAGGAAGTCTTGATGAAACCTTCAATGGGGGAGCCATGGTGGAAGAGACTCATGTGATGATGATATGGTTTGGGTGACCGAGTTCACTAGACGAGATTTGCAGGCTTGGATGAGGATGATGGATTGTTGTGATGGGTCTACTTGGTTGGAAAACATGGGCAACTTGAGTCATGGACATTAGGTTGGAGACATGGAGCATGGTAGTCTTATGCAGAGACATTATGTAGGAGCACTTTAAGAGGTGTCACTTATGGGCATCCAATGAGGAGTGCCAAGGTAGGTATGTTGTGTAAATGGATTTGCTGGTGTGACATGGAGATGTTTTATTTATGAGACGATGGGGATGTTGTGCATTCTTGTCCAACAAGGCCATGGACTTGGTTGGATTTGTGAGCAGAAAATGGAACATTCCTACTACATGGAGAGCTTAGGCATCTTACAAAGACCTTTGGGCTGAGACATGTATGCTTGCTAGGGTGTTGGTTGGAGATGGCTCATGGAGATCATGATGACATGAGGTTGTGACTTTTGAGGACTTCATATTATGGTGGACTTAGAGGATCTGATGCATTGAGAAGATGAGGTCAGAGACTTTGATGCAAGATGGGATGCATAATTTTGATTACATGTATGGGTGTGCTTGATAGAGTGACTTGACGTGGAGGATTGATATGAGACACTTTGGAGTGGTGGAGTTACACCGATGATGATTCCTTGGTGGCAACACTTAGGCATGGGTTGAGCCAAGACTTAACCAATTTTTATACATGGATGAATGAGACAGGTGTATACTTGTTTCCTTGACAGACTTGAGGGATGGCACATTGCAGATATGATGAAGGGTTGCTTCATGGACTTGGATGTGGCACATCAAGAGTCAGGTTTGATGAGAGGATCTCTTCACTTTGAGGAGATGGATTTTATACATATGGATGATGTTGTTGGATAGATGCGACTGATTTCATGCAGCACATTGATCTGAAAATCACTCTTGAGTGACCTCAGTTAAGTAATTATTGAATGAAGGTATTATAGACTCATGTGCTAGTGTGTGTCTATGTTATTTTAGGCAACAGATTGATCAGATTTCAAAATACACAGACACTGGAAAATGGAAAACAACAGAGAAACACAGTAAGCAAATGCAAGAACACAACAAATTAATAAGGAGTTCAGCCTATCCTCCAAGGCTACGTCTCCGGTCCAACTTTCAATGGTGGCCTTATTTTATTGTGTCTTTAAAGCAGAGATTTACAATGAGGAGCTTAATCTGAGTCTCTTGAAACAGAATTTCTTGGCACGGTTGTTCTTGGATTCCCCAAGCCACTAGAGTGCACAGACTCTTTTCCTTACCAGCTCTTGACCTCTCTGGTCTTTAATGGAAAGAGCCCAATGTGGTGCTCAATTCCAGACAGATCCTCTCAGGGATGGCTTGAACCTCTCAAGCTCTCTGTCTGCTCAATGCTGCCTTATGCTGCAGTTTAGCTCGGCCCTCTATCTTTCTGCTTCTTGCTTCACTGTCTTTTCTTTGCTTTCGCTCTCTCTATCTTCATTCTGTTCTTCCTTTGTGTCCTATGTTCTTTGTCTATTCATGGCTTAAAGCCAATTTGTTTCATGATTGTTCGATTCCCCTTCCACCTATGTTGAATCACCTGCTGCTATTCACTTGGAATTCCCTGTCTCTGTGTCATCATCAACGACTCATAGGGAGTGGCCACTTGTCCTCTCGCAAACTATGCCAGCTCTTCCTCGTCGGTTCGGTTTTTCAGTTACACTATGGAATGAGTCATCCGCCATCTCAACAGTCAAATTGAACTTCAGAATCCTTTATGCCGCGGCTTAATCCCCTGTCAAATCTGGTTCCTCCATCGCACGCGATCTCCGCTGTTAGATCTAGAGCCCCCAGATCCAATGTTATTCGCTCATTTCACGTGGTTGACTTGCTTGACTGTTAGCGTGCGATAAGCGGTGGTTTTCTCTCTCCTCCACCAGTCACGCATTAGGTGTTGAATGGAATCACTCGTTTTTCTCCAAATCCGCTTTCCGCCCAAGGGTGCCCCCGATATATTGTTGGTTTTGGAGTGCAGCTCCCGCCTTTAGACTTTAGTGCTTTCCCCACGATTTTCTTGGCTTCCATGCAACTGAGTGCTCGAGGCCTTTCCTTCTCGAGGGGTTTTGCCCAGTGATGCGCGATTAGTGCTAAAAGCTAATTGCACATCAAAAATGGCCTCCTTTTCCCAATCAAGGCCTCCCAAGTGCCAGTTTTTCCTCCTGCGCGGTCTCCATGGCCCTCGGTCAGCGCGCTTTGACCAAGGTCCTCGTCGTTCCTTGCTGGCTGCAAACTTCCATTGTTAGAGGTCTTCTTGATCGCTCTTTGTTCACAAATTTGAAGTCTATCCTGTCTTGATACAGTCATGGCATTTTTGATAATGTTCATGGATCCAATTCGGATCACGACCCTTCCCACTAAAAAAGCTTTTGGACCACCAAAAGTTGGTTTTCAAGCATCGACTAAGTGAGGATACAATTGTCTCACTTGTCCAATCTCTATCCACTTTACACTGCATGGTTTTGAACCATTGAGCCCTACTCTGAGGTACTAAACATTTCCTCTGTGCGTCATCCTCACCTTCCTGTACAACACTGTCTCTTCCTGCAATTCATTAAGATATTCAGGTAGTAGGTCATCAATAGAAGGCAATTGACTCTGCTCTTCGGAATCCTCAATTAGTGAGGGTTCAAACAATCTCAAGTAATCTACATTTATGACTGAGTAGGTGTGCATGTAAGCTGGTAGATCAAGGAAAAAAGCATTCTCACCAATATTATCAAGTATCTTGAAAGGTCCATATCTGATAGGCTTTAGCTTTTTACCTTCACCTTGCATCCTGTCCTTGCTGATATACAGCTAGACTTGGTCACCAACTTGGAACTATGCTCCATCTGATGCTTGTCATGCCTTGCCTTGTATTTGTCTTAGCTCTTTTCTAGCTGTTCCTGTACTACCTGGTGGATCTCCTAGATTTGTTTAATGAACCTAATTGCCCTATCCACATCACTGTGTTCCTCAACTGTGGTATCTTTACCATAGACAAAATCCAAAGGATACCTTGGTGTGAAACCAAAACAGGTCTCAAAAGGAGATCTCTGTGTAGAAGAATGGTTTGCTCTGTTGTAAGCATGCTACACATAACACAAATTTTCATCCCAAAGCTTAGGATGTTTACTGCAATATCCTCTGAGTAACTGGATCACTGTCTTGTTAACTACTTCTGTCTGGCCATCAGTTTGTGGATGAAAAGCTCTACCTTTATTTAGTTTGGTGTCCATCAGTTCCCACAGACTTGACCAAAACTTCCCCACAAATCAGGTGTCTCGATCAGATACAATGGAAGTGGGCAGTCCAAAATGAACCCATACATGTTCAAAGAACAGTTTTGCAGTTTGTTCAACTGTAATCTATTTATTACAAGGTATCAAAATACACATTTTGCTGAGCCTATCCATAATAACATATAGATAATCACGACCTTTCCTAGATTTAGGCAGTCCTCCAACAAAAACCATGGAAACGCTTTCCCAAGGGTGAGAAGGAACTGGCAATGGAGTGTACAAGCCTAGTTTTATGTTGCTGGGCTTGCTTTTAGCACACATAGTACACCCTCTTACATATCTAGAAACTGCCTCATTCATTTTTGGCCAATAACAAAATCTTTGCAGCTCTACAACTATTTTACTTACCCCAAAGTGACCTGATATCAGAGAAGTGTGTGCTTCTCTAATTATCTTTACTCTCTTAGTTTGTGGAATGCATAACTTCCCACAATGGTATAAGAGTCAGCCCTTTACATGATAATCTAATTTTTCTACTCATTTGCCTCGACTCAAAGTTGCATCTACATCTTTAAAGTCTATATCTTGAGTATATTGTTCAATGTAGCTTTCATGTAGCACATAATTATGCTTAAGTATAGTAGGTGCATTTATAATAGGTCTAGATAACATATCTGCAACTTTATTATGTATGCCCTTTTTATATCTGATGACTAAATGAAACTGTTGTAGAAAACTCATCCATCTATAGTGTATTGATTGCTGCAACTTAGTTTGGGAGTGTAGATATTGAAGTGGTTGATGATCAATATGAATTACTATCTCTTTGCCCATTAAGTAATGTTTCCACTTTTTCACACTCTGTACTAATGCATACAATTCTTTATCATATATAGGATAGTTAATTATTGCAGGATTAAAAGTCTCGGAATGATAACATATGGGTTTACCGTGCTGTGTCAACACTGCACCCATGGCATAGTCACTTGCATCTGTTTGGATCTCAAATGGTCTTTGAAGATCAGGTAGTGCTAGTACAAGTGTTGTACTAATCTTTTCTTTCAAGGTGTGGAAGTCTTTCCGCTGTTTGCCTCCCCACTGAAACACCTTGTTCAATCCTATTAAATCATGTAAGGGAGCTTCAATTAAGGAAAAGTTAGAAATGAACTTCCTCCAATATTGTGTTGCCCCTAAGAAGCTTCTCACTTCTGTAGCAGATTTGGGTTTTGGCCAATTTACAATGACTGCCACTTTAGAGGGATCTATCTTCAATTCACCACCCCCTACTATATGACCCAAATAATTTAGAGATGTTTTGCCAAATTCACATTTTGAGAGTTTAACATGAAGTTTTTCTCTTTTCAAAACATCTAGTGTCTGCGTAACATGCTTTAAGTGTTCTTCCCATGTTTTGCTAAAAATCAGAATGTCATCCAGATACACAATAACAAAATCATCAAGAAAAGGTCTGAGTGCATCATTCATTAATCTCATGAAAGTAGCAGGAGCATTAGTTAAGCCAAAAGACATAACCAGCCACTCATACAATCCCTGCTTTGTTTTTAAAGTAGTCTTCCATGCATCTTGTTTTGCAACTCTGACCTGATGGTATCCACTGTGCAAGTCTAGCTTGGAGAAATAAACAACTTCTTTCAATTGATCTAAAAGATCATATATGCGAGGAAGGGGATAATGATTTTTTATTGTTATCTTATTGAGTGCTCGGTAATCAATGCACATTCTCCACAAGCCATCTTTCTTTCTCACCAAAATGGTTGGTGACCCACATGGTGATGTGTTAGGCTTGATGAACCCCTTCTCGAGCAACTCCTGCATCTGCTTCTTGATTTCAGCATTCTCTAAAGCAGACAACCTGTACATTCCAATGTTAGGCAAAGGAACATCTTGCTGCAAAATAATATCATGTACTATTTCCTTTTTGGGTGGCAGACCTTTTGGTTCCTGAAACAGGACATCATACTCTGAAACAATGTTTTCTATATCAGCTTGCTGCTGAGCATTACAGCCCTCAAATACATTGGTTTTATAAGGTTTCTTTTCCTTTACAACCATTAGTAAGAATTGTTTGCATGAATTTATCATTCTTGTCATCTGCCCAGAATTTAGGAGAGTATAATTATTCTCGAGCTTGTGAGCTCTTACAAAGTATTTGATTCCATATTTAACAAGTAGATACTTGTTCTCATCTCTATAGAAAATATCCTTTCTATCATACAAGTAAGGACTTCCTAAAACCAATTCCACATTTATCCAAAGGAATTATTTCTAACTCAACCTCTTACAATGTTGACCCAAAGAAACTTAGTTTCACTGTCTAGTACTTGTCTTGCTTTACATTCAACCATCCTATGGGTATGGTTTCTTGTGAGGTGTAGTTGCTAATCCCAATTTCTTTACAATTTCTTCAGAAATCAAATTTACTTGTGAGCCACTATCAAACAAAGTATCAATCTTTTGGTGTTTGGAAATAACTCGAATATGGAAAAGCTCATGCTTTTTTCTCTCATGTTCTTCATCAATAATAGTTTGAGCAGAATTAATGATGCTTCAGAATTCTTACCTTTTATATCTGTGGCAACAATTATTGTTTCATCTCCCGAGTCTGACCCCTAATCTTTCTGAATAGTTGCAGCAGTCTTCTTCTTCTTGCCCTCGGACTTCTTAGGTCTCATGTTATGAAACCAGCTCAAGAAAAGATAGAAAAGATAGATCAACGCCTTAGAATTTAGCCTCTTCGAGGGGGAAACCTCCTTTACATTACATAAATGAACAATTCTTGGATGATTCAAATGACAAAACCTCCTTTCTATATATAGGAGTCTAAGGAGTCACAATATAATCTAGCAGACCTAACAATAATAATATAAAGCCACAAAAATAACAATAGAGGGATTCTATGGGGCACAGTAATAACAATATGGGGGCAATAGGGCACAACAATATTAATAAGGGGTATAACTACAATAGTAATGGGATAATCACTAGTATTATAGGGACCCAACATTATCCTTCTTCACAATGTTTTTTTTCCTCTCCTTCCATTATAGTTTCTTCTTGCTTTTATTCTTTCTTTCAATGGGTTTTGATGATTTCCCAACATCTTGGGCTACATTTTTACCTCTAGCCTCTAAATGAGTTGCTTGGACTGATACATCATCTAAGCTAGTTGGATTAAACATAAGTATGGTATGCCTCAAATAACTATGAAGAAAACCTACGTATTTTAATAATGTCTCTGGTGAGTCCAATGATATCCCTAATGTTGAAGCCCTCTTACGGAATTCTTGAGTATAACTTTGAACACTTTGACCTTTTAACTGACATAGTGTTTGCCAACTCATCATTTCTTGTTGCATATAAGCCAAAGGAGAAAATTGCTTTTTAATGGCAAAAACAAACTCATTCCATGTTGAAATGATTTTACCATGTTTTTGGAGATCTGCTTGTGTCTTGCCTTCCCACCATACAAGTGTGCTTCCTCCAAGTTGAAGGCTATCAAGATGGATCTTCTTCCTTTCTGAATTAGCTTTCTGCACCTTTCAATATACATCAATTTGGCTTATCTAATTATCAAGCTTTTCAGCATTAAGTTCTCCATCATAAATTGGCAAATCAAAATTTACATTTAATTTGATCAAAGAGGATTTATTTTTCTTTTTAGAAGAACTAGTCTTTTGAGAAGAAGACAATGATGACGATGATGGTGATAATGGAGGAGATGGTGGAGGAGGCTTTCCTCCTTTTCCTTTATCTTCTTTATCTGGAGGAACAAAAATTAAAGGTTCCTCTACTCCTTTATTTGGTTTAGGTGATGAAGTGCCTTCACCTTTGCCTTTTTAAAACTCATTATACATCTCTTCCACCATTTCACGTATTGTCATGAAACTATCCAATAATTGGGATTTTGACCCAAGTAGAATTTCATCTGCTATCCTTGTTTGTGTAAATACCCTTCCAATCTCTGGATTCACCTCAAAAAGTTCTCCTTCACATTGTCCGAGACTCAACCTACTAAGCATTCAAATCTCCACACAAACTTGTCAAACCTTTAAAAACCTTGAGCTGTGAAACCACTTGATTTGTTAATGAAAAAGGTATTATAGACTATGTGTGAAGTTGCCTATGTTTCTTAGTGCAATGGATCAAAAATATTGTGAATAATATAAACACTTAAACAATTAGAAAACACATTCGAACACATCAACAAAACAAAATTTAATAAAGGAGTTCAGACGACTTCCTAGCTATGTCTCCTGGTCCTTTCACTTCCAGTGCTAACCTCTCTATTATGTTTTCAAATTTATATTGCAGGTGTTAGCTCAGAGAGAGAGTCTCAAACACGAAAATGGATCTCACCATTGAGTTTAGCTTGAGTTTTTGAGTCAAAATGAATATACACTCGACCATACTTCGTCACTATGACATCTAGACCCCTTAGAACGGTACAAAACCACACTTTGTTAACTTTTTTGGTGATATGGTATTAATATACCATGTTTAGTTACAAACTACAATAAATGCAGAATAATAGGATAACAGTAAAAATAGAGGATAAACCAAAGGAACGGCGAGTGTGGAGTTGATGCCGACCATCTGAGCTTTTCTCAGTGCAAGTCACGATACCATACAACCCAAGGGTTATCACATCCCACTCGTCGACTAATCTGGATGACCTATGTCATCGATTTGTCTTGCTTGACCTAATGGCTATCACAAAATATTACGCTCCAACTAGCATGTTGGTTAATTATTTGAAAGCACATGAGAAAATATGTTTCAGGATGTTTTTTGTCAATCACTGAGTGGAATCATGTAGATTTCTGAAAAACCATTTCTAGCCTTTGATGCATGCGAGAAACAGTTTACCTCTTCCCTGCCGAAACTCAAAGAAGTTTAACTTCCTTTGATTAACCTCATCGCGTCTATTTTCAAGGATAACCTGCTTTCATGTTCTGATGTGTTATACATCAATCTCCTTTGATCAGATGATGCAACGAGTGTGGTGTGAACCAATCACACATACACCATTCCTTCTCTGCTAACATCATCCAAATTTTTGACTCATTCCCGGATTGGCACGTGTCCTGTTGACATAGGGTTTAAAGCTTTGACCTAAATCTTTGATTGGCTCTAATTTCTTCATCCGAACTTTGATTTATGTGTTGTTTGCACCATTGGTTTTGTAATAATGATCACTTCAATGTGAGCCCACTTTCACCTACATTTGAAGGCTTTTGATCTAGAGGTAAAACTGAATCCATTTTGGATCATTCACACTGCTATTATGCACATGTAAGAATGGAAAATGACATACAAGGGAGCCCTAGTTTAGCTGCATAATAGGTTGAAGCCAAAGGCTGAGCAAGGCAAAGCACAAATTCAGATATTGATTTGAAACTATGAGTATCTCCCTCCACTCATCACTATCATTGAGGGTTCCTATGCACAGTTGTTCAGGAGTCTCATTGTCATAGTGCGAATGCACAAGATCCCTTTCATCAGAACCCTCACCTAGGCCATGAGGAAGAACCAAGTCATGTTGGATATAGAAAAGTACATAGAACATTTGATGTGTATATCCACCAGCGATGACTTGCACCTCAGCACAGAGAACAAGTAAAGGTACTTCAGTTGTCCAACCACTCTGAACAATGTTGCGCATGCTTCAGGATGAGTTGGACACAGCTTTTAGAACCATATTCTTAGAAGCCATGGAGGAAAGAGTCTTCTTCAACAAATATGTCATCAAACAATATAGAGACACAATAATGCAGTACCAAGCTTGGTATCAGTTCATCACTGAAGATCACGCGAGGAGGTTACCAACTTGGTCTTTCCCCAAGACCCTGAGTGATTTTATTTGTATTATCAGGCTAACAAAAGCAAGAGGAAGATTTCCAAGAGCACAGAGGCTAAGAAAAACTAGAAGTTCAAAGAAGATCCACATGTTGAGAGAGAAGCTTCGGAGATAGATGGAAATAATAGACAACTTGAAATGAGAGTATAATATAAGATAAGGGAGAAGCAAATGTTGGAAGAGATGGAAAGGAGATTGCAAGAGATAGAGAAGAAGCTGAAAGCAGAATGGGAGCTTAGGAGGAGAGAAAGACAAGAAAGGTAGAAATAAGAACAGGAATAAGGATAAGGCACGCTGACAGAGAAAACTGCACATATATAGGTTCAGACAATAGAGGTGCAAGAAGATGAAGAAGAGGGTGAGTAAGTGTAGGTTTGGGAACACGCTCAGTAAATTGAGTAGTTGGTTTAGATAACAAACATGGAGAAAAAACAAGTGCTAGAGGACCAAGACATCGATCTCATGCTGAGAGAACCTAACGTCACACCACAGTCTGCACCACTTCCAGAATCAAAACCAATCTCAAGAGAGAAATGAGAAGTTTTTCTCCTTGATGATGATCCACAGACAGATTGTATAACCTAGAATTTGATGATTCACAACAAAGGATTGTACGGGCATGAAGAAAACAACTCCTAGATGATCATACATCGCCTGCGCAAACAGAAGAAAGGGTGATTGTACCATATGTTATAAGACATGCACTTACCATGGCCAAGGCTTCTAAGGCTTATTTGGAAACCAGGAGTTTGATATTTGAGTTCTTAGTAATAGAGAATGATCAGATGGTCAAGGAATTGCAAGAGCCTAGGTAAAGAACAAAGCAGTCTCAAGGATCTGCCATGATAGATATGAAGAAAGAAATAGTGGCAGAGATATCAACTTTGGAGGCCACCGTGCAGATAGTATATAGTAATTTTGCACTGTGCACAAAACAGTTGTCCATTTATACGACTTTCAACAGTAGTGCACATAGACAGATCAAACTCTTAAAGACATTCACACTGCTATTACACACATGCAAGAGTGGACAATATGATACAAGGGAGCCCCACTTTACTTGCACAAGAGGATGAAGCCAAAGGCTGAGCTAGACAAAGCGCATATTTAGATATTGATCCTCAAATATGAGCAGCTCCCTCTGCTCATCACTATCATTGAGGTTTCCTATGCATGGTTGTTTAGGAGTCTCAATGTCATAGTGTGAATGCAAAATATCCCTTCCATCAGAACCCTCAATTGGACATGAGGAACAACCAAGTCATGCTAGATTTTGACAAGTACATAAAGAAGTTGATGCACGTAGCCACCAAAGATGATTTGCATCTTAGTGCAGAGAACATGAAAATTTATATCAGTGGTCTAGCCACACTTAGGACAATGTTGTGGTGCTTCAGGTGTTGATAAATGGAAACAATAAATTCTAGTTTAATTTGTCCTTGAATTAAACTGAGAATTAAATATTGAATTCTATTCTCATAGCAACTTCTAAATAGCTAATTAATTTTAATTAACTTAAATAGCTTAGGAATTTCGAGTTGGAAGTCTTTCTATAGTCATGTATATGTTATCTCTAAATTTTAGGGGTCCAGTATGAGTTTAAATTGAGTTGTAATTAGATAACTAAGTTTGATGCGTTATGGTCAGTTAATTTAGATCTAACTGTTTATGGAACTAATAGAGGACTGCTAGTCAGTTGATGCACTGGTGCATCCACAAGTTTTAAGCCAGTTAGCTAAAGATTCCCTCATGAGAAACTCATGCATGTCAATTTAGAGAAAAACCCAATTGAGTCTACAGTGCATGGACAATGTACTATTGGTTGTATCATTTGCTGAGCTGTAAATATGATGCATGAAATCAGAGAAGGACCTATGTCTGAATTGTGAAATTTTGGAAGTACTAATTCCTTTTCAATATGAGCTATTCATCCTAGGAATTGAACAAAGAAATAGTGGCTTGGAAGGCAGTGAAAATTTGCTAAGTGTTTGCTGATAGCCGGCTTGTGAGGCAGAGAGTTGAGCATATTTGTGTGGAATTGTTCTAGTGAGAACAACCTTTGTATTTTCACTCATTTTTATGATTGAATGCAATACATGTGGAAGGGTTTTGAGTTGTGGATTTCTCCAAGAAAAGTTATTGTGTTATGTGAGATTGATTTATCTTCTTCTTGCTCATATTGTTTTGATCGATCTATTGGCTTCTGTTGGTTTAAAGTAGAAGTAGGTTCCTATCTCGTGCTTTAGTAAATTGCATGAGCTTGTGAATCTAAAAGAAATTATACATGGTATTGGAGATAAATTCAATACACTAGAGGAGATCTAGAAGTTTTGAGTTCTTGGGTATAGGTGAAATTCGAATTTGCAACACATACTTGAGATGTTGTTCTACTGTTTGCGGCTCGAGTATGCCCTGGAGGGAAACTCGAATTATATAGCTTGGAGAGATAGAATGGTGGTTGTTCTGGAGGATAATGGATTGGAGGAATTCGTTGATAAAGACATTCCTAAGCCAACAACAATAGATTCACATCATTTGGACGAATGGAAGAAGTATGTGGCGAAGACGAGGTGGATAATCTTTGAGGGAGTTCAAGACCACATTGTCTCAAGTCTCCATGGAAAGGAAACTCCATATGCTATGTGGAAAGAATTGGTGGACTTATATCAAAATAATAGTTACCAAAGGAAATTGGCACTAAAGGACAAACTTTGAAAATCAAAATGGAGAAAGGCAAGATTATTCCAAAATACTTGACCAATTTCACTCAATGTTGTGATGAACTTGGAAGTGTTGGAATCATGGTTGCCGAGGATGATATGGTGAGTCTTTCTCTTCTGGGAATCCAAAAGAGTTGGAATAGTTATCAGGACTCTATCAATGGTCGGGAGAAGCTGCCAGATTGGGAATGACTATGGTCGAATTTGATGGAGGGGGAGATCACGAGGAACACTGGGGATGACTCTTCATCAAAGACTGGTGATGAAGGCAACTGTGCCTTAGAGACTAAGGTGAAGGAGGGGAAAAGGAAAAATTTCCATTCCAAATCTAATTCTTTCCATGAAGGTAAGAAGAAAAACATGATGAGAGTGAAATGCTTTCATTGTCATGATCTGGGCCTTTTTGCTACAAATTTCCCACTCAAAAAGTCCACGAAGAAGTCCTCAAGGGGTGTGATGGGTGAGGCTTTGGCCTATCAATTTGAATTGGAATTTTCCCTCATTGCATGCATGGTGTCATCAATGATGGGAAGTGTATAATACTTAGATAGTGGAGCTTCATTCCACATGATTCACGACAGGGAGTTATTCCGTAACTTGGGGGAGAAAGACCTCCAGATGCATATCGAGATGGGTGACGATGAGAGGTATAGTGCTACTAGATTGGGCATGTTACTTTTTAGAGGGAGAATATTGCTCCAATCACCTTGAAGAATGCTATGTATGTGTCCAAGCTGAAGAAGAACCTGGTATCCATTTCCATGCTTGAGGATAGAGGCTATGATGTGATCTTCTCGAAAGGAAAGGTGTTCCTTTGACAAATAGCCATGGGTCAAGTAAAGAAGATAGGGATACAAGTGAAGAATCACTATAGGAGATAGGTAGAGGATTGTGCTGTTTGGAGCACGAAAGCCGAGATGTTGGTGAATTGTGCCATAGGTGATTGGGCCACTTGCATCATGGGGTTTTGAAGATCATGCAACATATCTCCACCGGTTTTCCCAAAGGTACACTAGAGCAAGTTGATACACGTAAGGGGTGTACTTTGGGTAAATACACCAAGTCTTCCTTTCATAATAGAAATAGTCGAGCATAGGCTATTCTAGAGTGATACCATTCAGACATGTGTAGACATTTCTCAACAGCATCCATGTCGAAAAAAAGGTATTATGTTATATTTGTTGATGACTTTTCTTGAAAATGTTGGATATTTTTCATGTAGAAAAAGGATCAAACCTTCACAAAGTTTGTGAGTTTAAAGAATTGGTGGAGAAAGATTTAGGCAATAAGGTTAAACATCTATGAAGTGATAATGGTGGTGAGTATGTCTCAAATGAATTTAAGAACTTTTTTGCAGTGAAAGGGATTAAACGGGAGTTGATGAGACCCAATAACCCTCAAAAAAATGGGGTGGTCAAGAGCAAGAACGTAAGCATAGTAGGGGCACTGAGGGAAATGCTCATGATCAGGGTCTCCCACTACATTTGTGGGTTGAGGCATGAAACACAGTGGTTTATGTTTAGAACCATAGGTTGCATCAAATATTTGGGATGAAGACATCGAAGGAGGCTTATTCCAGTAAGAGACCAACTATTGGCCACTTCAGGATTTTTTGGTCATCAGTATATTTCCATGTGATCAAAGATGCACAAAAGAAGCTTGAGTCGACATCAGAGTTGGGGATATTTTTGGGGTACACTGATACACCTCGCAACTATTCGGTGTACTTGCCAACCAGTACGATGACATTGGTTCGCAAGGATGTCATATTCGATCAGGAGAAGGCCATGCGAGTTTCCCTTGAGAGGGAGATTCAACTACATGTGGTTGAGGAGCTTTTAGATCCTAAGATTGAAGAGCCTCAAATTGATGTGGAGAAGCCACGTGCAAAGGATCCAAGAGTGGAGACATCCACTGAGGCAGAGTCTTCGAGAGATGGGAGAAAGTGCACCAAAGAGGAAGATAGATTGTTTTCATATAATAGAGAGAATCCGGGAGCACCCACATCACACTGCAAAAATAGAGGAGGTCAGATGATAGGTACATTGGATACATGGCTCTTATGAGAAGATGTGTTGTGACAGGGCCATCTTCCTTTGAGGAAGCAGTGTTACAACCGATTTGTGTTGATGCCATGGTGAGGGAATATGACTTCATAGTTCATAACAATGTTTGGGATGTGGTTCTGAGACTGGAGGATAAGTCCGTGGTGAGCACCTGATGGATTTACAAGGTAAAGAAAGCTATAGATGCTAGTGTGGAGAAGCATAAGGCTATATTTTTGGCATGTGGATTTTCACAGGTAGAGGGGATTGACTATGATGAGACCTTTTCTCCTATTATAAGGTACTCATAGATGAGATCTATATTGGCACTATCAGCACAGATGGGTTGGAAGATACATTAGATGGATGTAAAGACAACCTTCCTTAATGGCACAATTGAGGAAGAGGTGTACAAAGAGAAGCCTAAAGGTTTTGAGACCTTTGACCACGAGTTGCATGTGTTGTAGCTTAAGAGGGCATTGTATGGGCTGAAGCAAGCACCTCGTTCTTGGTACACTACGATAGACAGATACTTCACCAGGTAGGGCTTCAAAAAGAGTGAAGTGGATGTGAACATGTACCACATAATGGTGGAAGGTAAATTGTTGATCATTGTACTTTATGTTGATGATCTCATACTGACAGGTAATGATGAACTGGTGAAATCTTGTAAGGAGGACCTTGCAAGAGAGTTTGAGTTGAAGGAATTGGGTCTCATGCATTACATTTTAGGCATGGAAGTATGGTAGGGTGATGAGGAGCTTTTTGTGTCTCAAGGAAATTATGCCAACTAGATACTCAGGAGGTTCCACATGGAGAGATGCAAGCCTATGGAGACTCATTAAGGTGGTAACTGGAGGAAGGAGGATGCTACTTTGGGAGCGGTAGTGCAAGCTACTATTTATAGGTAGCTTGCGGGTTCACTCATTTACTTGGTGAACACATGGATGAATTTATGCTATTTATTTAACCAGCTTAGTCAAGCAATGGTTAGGCCTACCAAGTTGTATCGGAAGGCGGCGAAGCATGTGTTGAGATACCTTAGGGGCACTTCTCAGTATAGATTATGGTACATATGGATAGAGGGGATAAAGATTCAAGGCTTCACTAATGTAGATTGGGTAGGAAGGCTATCAAATAGGAAGAGCACATCAAGAGGGATATTCAGTATTGGGCCAACAATAGTTTCTTGGTACAACAGGGAAAACAAATTGGTTGCAATAAGTTCAACAGAGACATGGTACATGGTAGCGAGTTAGGTAGCATGTGAGGCCATTCTAATGAGAAAGATCATGGTTGGCCTATTTTGTGAGAAGATGGATCTGACAGTGATTTACTGTGATAATTAGAGTTGTATCAAACTCTCTAAAAATATAAATTTTCATGATCGGTCCAAGCATATTGATATCTGATATCATCATCTTAGAGATTATGTACTGAGCCAGATCATGTTGTTAGAGTACATTCCCACAAAGGATAAAGATGTTGACATTTATAACAAGGCATTGTCAAGATGTAAATTTCAGTTTCACAAAGATAAGATCAAGGTAGCTCATAATCCCTTTCTTGTTGTGAGGGAGTGTTGAGAAATGGAAACAAGAAATTCTAGTTTAATTTTTTCTTGAATTAAACTGAGAATTAAAAACCTAATTATATTCACATAGAAACTAATAAATATTTAATTAAGTTTAATTAACATAATTAGCTTAGTAAGTTTGAGTTGGAATTATTTCTGTAGTCATGTATATGTTCTCCCTAAATTTTAGGGGTCCAGTATGAGTTTAAATTGAGTTTTAATTAGATAACTCAGTTTACTAAGTTATGGTCATTTAATTTAGATCTAACTATTTATGGAACTAATAGAGGACTACTAGTTAGTTGGTGTACTGGTGCATCCACAAGTTCTATGCTAGTTAACTGAAGATTCCCTCATGAGAAACTCATGCATGTTAGTTCAGAGAAAAACCCAATTGAGACTAGAGTGCATGGACAATGTACTATTGGTTGTGTCATTTGCTGAGTTGTAAATATCACGCATGAAATCAGAGAAGGACCTATGTTTGAATTGTGAAATTTTGGAAGTACTAATTTCCTTTTAATACGAGCTATTCATCCTAGGAATTGAACAAATAAATAGTGGCTTGGAAGGCAGTGAAAATTGGCTAAGTGTTTGTTGATAGCTGGCCTGTGAGGCAGAGAGTTGAGCATATTTGTGGAGAATTGTTCTAGTGAGAACAACCTGTGTATCTTCACTCATTTTTATGATTGAATGCAATACATATGGGAAGGGTTTTAAGTTGTGGATTTCTCCAGGAAAGCTTATAGTGTATGTGAGATTGATTTATCTTCTTCTTTCTCATATTGTTTTCATCGATCTATTCGCTTCTTTTGGTTTAATGTAGAAGTAGGTTCTTGTCTTGTGCTTTAGTAAATTGCATGACCTTGTGAATCTACAAGAAATTATACATGGCACCAGAGATGAATTCAATACACTAGAGGAGATTTAGAAGTTTTGATTTTTTCGGTACAAGTGAAATTCGAATTCGCAACACATACTTGAGATGGTTTTCTACGGTTTGAGGCTCGAGTATGCGTTAGAAGGAAAATTGAACTATATAGCTTGGAGAGAAAGAATGGTGGTTGTTCTGGAGGATAATGGATTGAAGGAATTCGTTGATCAAGACATTCCTAAGCCAAAAACATCAGATTCACATAATCTGGATGAATGGAAGAAGTATGTGGCGAAGGCGAAGTGGATAATCTTTGAGGGAGTTCAAGACCACATTGTCTCAAGTCTCCATGGCAAGGAAACTCTGTATGCTATGTGGAAAGAACTGACAGACTTATGTCAAAATAATAGTGACCAAAGGAAACTGGCACTAAAGGACAAACTTTGAAAATCAAAATGGAGAAAGGCAAGATTATTCCAAAATACTTGATCAATTTCACTCAATGTTGTGATGAACTTGGAAGTGTTGGAATCATGGTTTCCGAGGATGATATGGTGAGTCTTTCTCTTCTGGGAATCCAAAAGAGTTGGAATAGTTATCGTGACTCTATCAATGGTCCGGACAAGCTGCCAGATTGGGAATGACTATGGTCGAATTTGATGCAGGGGGAGATCACGAGGAACACTAGGGATGGCTCCTCATCAAAGACTGGTGATGAAGGCAACTATGCCTTAGAGATTAAGGCAGAGAAGGGGAAAAGGAAAGATTCCCATTCCAAATCAGATTCTTTCCATGGAGGTAAGAAGAAAGACATGATGAAAGTGAAATGCTTTCATTGTCATGATCTGGGCCTTTTTGCTACAAATTTTCCACTCAATAAGTCCATGAAGAAGTCCTCAAGAGGAATGATGGGTGAGGCTTTGGCCTATCAATTCAAATTAGAATTTTCCCTCATTGCATGCATGGTGTCATCAATGATGGGAAGTGTATGGTATTTAGATAGTGGAGTTTCATTCCACATGACTCACGAGAGGGACTTATTCAGTGACTTGGGGGAGAAAGACCTCTAGATGCATATCAAGATGGGTGACGATGAGAGGTACAGTGCTACTAGATTGGGCACCTTACTTTTCAGAGGGAGCACAGGGCTCTAATCACCTTGAAGAATTCTATGTATGTGTCCAAGCTGTAGAAGAATTTAGTATCCATTTCCATGCTTGAGGATAGAGGCTATGATGTGTTCTTCTCGAAAGCGAAGGTGTTCCTTCGACAAATATCCATGGGTCAAGTAAAGAAGATAGGGACTTGAGTGAAGAATCTCTATAAGATAGAGCTAGAGGATTGTGCTGCTTTAGGCAGAAAAGCCAAGATGTTGGTGAGTTGTGCCATAGGTGATTGGGCCACTTGCATCATGGGGTTTTTAAGATCATGCAACATATCTCCACTGGTTTTCCCAAAGATACAATAGAGAAAGTTGATACATGTAAGGGGTGTACTTTGGGTAAATACACCAAGTCTTCCTTTCATAATAGAAATAGTCGAGCATAGGCTATTCTAGAGTGATACCATTTAGATGCGTGTAGACCATTCTCAAAAACATCCATGCCCAAAAAAAGTTATTATGTTATATTTTTTGACGATGTTTCTTGAAAATGTTGGATATTTTTCATGTAGAAAAGGGATCAAACCTTCACAAAGTTTTGTGAGTTTAAAGAATTGGTGGAGAAAGAGTTAGGCAATAAGGTTAAACATCTACGAAGTTATAATGGTGGTGAGTATGTTTCAAATGAATTAAGAACTTTTTTGCAGTGAAAGGGATTAAATGAGAGTTGATGAGACCCAATAACCCTGAACAAAATGGGGTGGTCGAGAGTAAGAACATAAGCATAGTAGGGGCATTGAGGGCAATGTTGCATGATCAGGGTCTTCCACTACACTTGTGGGCTAAGGCATGAAACACAGTGGTTTATGTTTAGAACCATAGGCGACATCAAATATTTGGGATGAAGACATCGAAGGAGGCTTATTCTAGTAAGAGGCTAAATGTTGGCCACTTCAGGATTTTTTGGTCATCAGTATATTTCCATGTGATCAAAGATGCACAAAAGAAGCTTGAGCCGACAACAGAGTTGGGGATATTTTTGGGGTACACTGATACACCTCACAACTATTTGGTGTACTTGCCAACCAGTACAATGACATTAGTTTGCAAGGATGTCATATTCGATCAGGAGAAGGCCATGTGAGTTTCTCTTGAGAGGGAGATTCAGCTACATGTGGTTGAGGAGCTTTTAGCTCCTAAGATTGAAGATCCTCAGATTGATGTGGAGAAATGACGTGCAAAGGATCCAAGAGTGGAGACATCCACTGAGGCAGAGTCTTCCAGAGATGGGAGAAAGTGCACCAAAGAGGAAGATAGATTGTTTTCATATGCTAGAGAGAATCTGGGAGCACCCACATCACACTGCAAAAATAGAGGAGGTCAGATGACATGTACATTGGATACATGGATCTTATGAGCAGATGTGTTGTGACAAGGCCATCTTACTTTGAGGAAACAATGTTACAACCGATTTGTGTTGCATCCAAATGTGTTACTCCAATTAACTGAAGATTCCCTCATGAGAAGCTCATGCATGCTAGTCCAAAGAAAGACCCAATTGAGACTAGAGTGCATGGATAGTGTACTATCAATTTTATGATTTACTGAGTTGTAAATATCATGGATGCAATCAGAGAAGCACCTATGTTTGGATTACATAGTTTTGGAACCATGAACTCCCTTTAAAAATGATCTATTCATCCTAGGAATTGTGCAAGGAAATAGGGGCTTGGAAATCTGTGGAAATTGGCTACATGTTTCCTAATAGTGGGCTTGTGAGATAGAGAGTTTAGCATAATTGTGTGGAATTTCTCTAGTGAGAATAAGCTTTGTATATTCAATCATTTTAATGATTAAATACAATACAGATAGGAGGGGTTTGCAGTTGTGTCTTTCCCCAAGAAAACTTATTGTGTTATGTGCCATTGATTTATCTTCTTCTTCTTCATATTTTTTTCAACGATCTATTGGCTTCTACTACTTGAAAGTAGAAGTAGATTCACATCCTTTGCTTTAGTAAATTGTAGGAGCTTGTGAATCCATAAGAAATTCTACACCAGGATGAGTTGGACATAGGTTTCTTAACCATATACCCAAAATCCATGGAGGTAAGAATCCGCTTCAACAATGATGTCATCAAACAGTACGGGGACATAATAGCGTTGTACCAAGCTTGGTATCAGTTTGTAACTGAAGATCACCAAGAGGAGGTTACCAAGTTGGTATTTCCCCAAGACCTCGAGTGATGTTGTTTGTCTTGTCAGGCTGAATCAAGCCTATTTTTGTCGCACATGGGTATATGTGGAAATTGTATTATTGTAAACATATTGTAAGTTATATTCCAATTGTCATTAGTGGAATGTGAACATTCACTATTGTAATGTGAAGAGTCATGAGGGTAGTCCATGAGTCAAAGGGGAATGTCAAGGGTCACCCCAACCTATGCTATATATAGAACCTCATAACTCATAGTACAAACTTTTGGGAGCAAAGGTTTTCACTAGGCACTAGGCATTGCTTAGAGGAGGCTTGGAGAGTATTGTGACGAGCCTCAAGTTATCCATAGTGCAGAGCAAGTGCATATCTTTGGAGGAGAAGGTGGTATTAATTGTAATGTTCCACTATTGGGGCTAGTGGCTTTCAATGTTGTATTTATGTATGGAACTTTCACTTAATAATATATAACAAATCTAGCATGTCTTCATCCATATATTGTTATTGTAGTTGGACTATTCTGGCGTTTGTAGAAATGTATGTTATTTAACTTATGCATTAGTGTATGAACTATTGTGTATATGATTGTATGAATCTTGTTGAGGTTGTGTTTCTAATTTAACCCGTCACTTGTGTGTTCCTTTCAGGATGCATACTATTATAGGATTCTAAGGGGCACACTTCATTTTCCCCTCTGTGTGTTAGAACCCCTATGAATCTCACTTCACTTACTGCAAGGTCACACATTTGATTCTGACAAAGATATCACACTCACCTCTACACACTATCATAGTCAAGGCATTGCTTTACTACCCATTGCTGGGACTCCTACCCCAAACGGTTGGAGGTCTAGTTGGGACTTTTGACTGGGGAGATCCCTTGACATGTTTGTGGGTCTAGGTACGTCAACACAACACAACTATGTTATCACTTTCAACCAATCAAAATATACCACGTGTTACTGTGGAATTGGACAACCCAGAGGGCTAACCTTGGTTAGACATTAGGAAGGTTGATATGTCATTTTTCAGTCACTTCCCCATTCAGCTATTGGATCCATTTGATTTAACTAAACATGCATACAATTTAATTTTGTCATTTTTTGTGAAAGTTGGGGTACTACATGTCATATATTTGATCGTTGAACCATAGATCTGCCTAGAATATGTACGTTGTTTAAAAATTCTGGTGTTTCTAATTTTATCCCAATAGTTTAGGTCCTTTACAAATGTTGTTATGCAAATGACCATAACTTCTCATCTGAGAGGCATTTTTTGGAGTGTGATATACTGCTGGAAAGGACTCAAATAGGACTAACCAACCATATCATCCATAGACTTATTTTGAAATCATAAATTTAACAGAATCTTAGGAAAATTCACACCTATTTGATTTCAATCGATGAGGGCATGCAAGATATCAAACTATCAAATTGAAATTGATGCTTCATTAGGCATCCCCTTTGACATCAATGACACTTGATATAATCAATGCAAACACTATGTGCAATAATCTAACCTTTTTTCATTGATTGCAACACCACTAGACATACCACCATAAATTGTTGGTCATTGATGTAAATGAAATAAAATCCCCTGACATGTTTATTGGGACCCCCCCTGACCAATTGCAAAGATTTTCTATTCTTCCTTGTTTCTCCTACCTTGAGTTGTTAACCTATGGATTAGAATGTATGAACACAAAAAAAATATCTTTTGATTAAAAAAAATTCATAATCTTGGTAGCTAATCATTAGAGCCTCCATTTTAGAAATCCCTTGTTGGAAAAGTAAAATC
Organism: Pinus taeda; assembly: GCA_000404065.3. Classification (NCBI taxonomy): domain Eukaryota; kingdom Viridiplantae; phylum Streptophyta; class Pinopsida; order Pinales; family Pinaceae; genus Pinus; species Pinus taeda. Next base: position 20,501 of record APFE031142499.1, on the reverse strand, counting down.
TATAATAGAATTTTTATTCAAAATCTTAGCCAAAATATAGTGATGCCTTGTAACTGATGTGATACTAGACAATTACCATGCATATGAGGATTATTGAAGGACTCTCATTATATTTTAGCACACCATTTTGAGTGCAGAAATTATTTCATAATAATATCATTTTTTTGCTTGATTCATGTGTTCTAGATCCACTCAAAATTGAACAAAGGGATCATAGATAGACATTGTGTACTTGTGTGGTATTGTCTACTTTTATGCTTGGTGGGTGATATTCTATGACTAGTGTTTGGAACATTATTACTATTCTAAACAAGTTCAAGTCCAAAAATTCAAATGCTTATGTCCTTATAAAGGTTAAGGGCACAATTGGGAATTAAAACCATGTAATGAGATAGAAAATCATTATTTTTTCATATTGTCTTTTGAAGTATTAAATTGAAAAATGCATTTTGGAAATTGAGAGATAAATCATAGAATTTGACCATTGAATTGTCAAAATGGTAGAATTTAGAATCCCCTTCAACCTTAAGTGTGAAAATTATCATCAAAACCTAACCAAATCTTTAATAAGGGGTTCAAATCAACCAATCAAGTCAATAATTTAATTAAACATTAGGGCGCACGATCGATAGCACCTGAAACCAAAACATCACATAAAATAAAGTGAACTCAATATAAAAGGAACTAGTTCAATTGAGAGAATACAAGTGAGTGTGAGAAAAATAAGAAATGGATAAAGTAGGAAATCATTTACAAAGTTACTCTTAGAAAATTGAGGAATTTCAAGGGTACAATCATAAGTTGTAGAATAAAATTAAAGCACATGAATGGAAATTAATTCATGAACAAAAAATTGGCCACATGGTTGATAAAATACATTAAAAAAATAATCTATTACAAAATGTTGATGAACACTATGATACAAAATATATAATAGACACAAATATGTGATACAAAGTGACTTATCTAATTGATGAAACATACTCTATGGGAAATATTATGCAAAAGTTTGACACAAAACGGGATATAGAGGAGCATATCGAAAAGATTCATGTAACTTCTCACACATAAGGAATAACGTAGATGATTTATGTTAATTATGATATCAAAGACATGGTTGTTGATAGAAAATAAATAGAATAAATGGTTGAGATCGGATCTTCTAGTTAGTTAATGGAGGTAATATTTCTTGAATATGAGTCCTAAGAATAAGCATATAAGTCCAACAATACTATTAGAAAAATGAATTTAAGGAACCAAAATAACAAGACCAAGAGTTACAAAATGATATTTTCAAGATGTTTGTTGGAACTCGGGAAGAATTTTCATTCAAAAATAGTTGACATGGATTAGAATATGACAAAGCAAACAAATTTCATATACTAAAATACTTTGAACTAGTTTAATTAATTTATGCAATTTTTTTGAGGAAGTTAAAACTCTTGGTAGTAATTGCTAACAATGTCAAAGAATTGGGTATATGAAGATATAATGTTTTTATTACAATCCTCATCTTCATTATATCAAGATAGGTCACATCTGTAAAACGTTTTGAAAGAAAAGGAAACATAACAAATAATTCATTAAGGGTGGAACCATTCTTGTAACCATCAAGTAAAGACACTACATAATCCTCACCATCTAGTGAAGTAAAAGATAAAGACATAGAGAAAGAAAAAAATGGCAAATGTAGAAATATTTCAAACAATTATTCCATATGCTTTTTTGCATGACCTGAATTCAACTCTATGTGTTCTGTAAAATTATAACTGGAATCAATGTTGGTTCACTCCACACCTACATGGGGTAAATCATTGATGAGAAGATATCCTCTAACACCTTAAAGCAAGGGATGATGATGAAGCCATCATGTACCTTAAAGTGGGGAGTGAATATGGTTACTGGTAAATAAAAGCGACCACATTTGTCAAAGCGAATTGGTTAGTGGTCATAAAAAATGACCACATTGTTAAAATGAAAATGGTTGATGGTTAACCAAACACCAACATTATTAAAGGAAAAAAGTTACTAGTTAACCAAAAATACCCGAATAAAGTGAAGATTGTTAGATATTAACCAAAAAAACCACCACATAAATAATCCAAAGCTCAAGCTTGGATCCCTTCAACTATGGATTGTTCGAGAATAGAAGAACCAAAGTTGAAGTTTAGATCTGTTATGAAACCAACTCACAAAAATATAGAAAAGATAGATCAACGACTTAGAATTCAACCTCTTCAAGGGGGAAACCTCCTTTACATTACACATAAAGAATTCTTGGATGATACAAATGACAAAACCTTCTTTCTATATATAGGAGTTTAAGGGGTCATAATATAACCAAAGCCAACCTAATAATAATAATATAAGGGTACAAGAATAACAATAATGGGCTTCTATGGGGAAAAATAATAACAATATGGGGACAATAGGGACACAATAATAATGATAATTGATACAATGACAATATTAATGGAGGAGTCACTAGTATTATAGGGACCTAACATGCCCCTCTCCTTCAAAAAAGTGTTATCCTCAATGCTTGAGTAGTTCTGGATGCTTTTGTATAAAATTCTTATCTCACCATGTGGAATCTTCAATGGGTAAGTTATTCCACTTGATGAGATACTTTGAAATTGATCGATTTTATAGCTCTCAAGTTCTTGTTTCTTTGACTTCTTGAGGTTCCAATATGGTTTTTCCTTCCTCATCAAGTTCTGGAAATATTGTTTTAATTGGGAGCTTGTAACCTATAACCTTCTTTAAGCATGAAACATAGAAAACTGGGTGCACTCGAGAAGCTATAGGAAGTTCCAATTTGTATGCCATAGTACCTATCGTTTGCAGCACATTGTACAAACCATAATGCTTTGGTGATAATTTATTATCCTCCTTAGCTTTCTTGAGGGACATTTGTTTATATGGTTGTAGTCGTAGGAATACCCAATCACCTACATCAAAACTTCTTTCGCTGCGATGTTGATATGCCCACTGTTTCATTCTATTCTATGCTAAGGTGAGGTTATCCTTTAAGATTTGGAGAATTTGTTGTTGATGCTCAATGTGATATTCCACTGCTTAAACCTTAGGATTTTTTTTTAAATATGATGTGATGGATGGTGGATGATATCTGTAAACTACCATAAATGGGGTCATTTTTGTTGTAGTATGGAAGGAAGTGTTATACCACCATTCAACCAAAGGTGACCATTTGACCCATTGTGTTTGTTGATCAGATACAAAGAAAGGAAGATATCCTTCCAAGCATTTGTTTACTATCTCAATTTTCCCATCAGATTGAGGATGATAAGATGAGCTATGAGATAATTGAGTACCAAGACAGGAAAATAGTTTTGTCCAAAAATTTCTAGTGAAAATGGGATCTCTATTGCTTACAATAATCTTTGAGTTTCCATGTAGCTTTTGAATTGTTTCCATAAATGTAGTAGAAACTTTACCCACTTTACATGGATGAGATAATGCACAAAAATGTGCATACTTGGTAATTCTATCAACTGCCACCATAATAACAGTCTTTCCTTCGAACTTGGGTAAACATGTGATAAAATCCATTGAAACCTCCTCCCAACATTGGCTTAGAATGATAAAGGTTGTAATAGACCTGGGGTCTTAATTGTTTCAACTTTATTTTCTTGGCAAAACAAACATTCCACCACAAACTTTTGAATATCCGATTTAAGGCCATCCCAAAAAAATTCCTTCTTAACCCAATGGTAAGTTTTTAGAAATCCTGAGTGTCCTCCTAAGGGAAGGGTGTGCAATTCCCTAAGAATCTTTTGTTTGAGTTGGGAATTATTACATAGGTATAACCGATCTTTGTGCCATAACGAATCATTTTTCCATGTAAATGTATCAGATGTACGGGGATGTTGTTGTAATTTTTGAATGAGTGCCCACACTTCTTCATCATTCTTCCATTCATCCCTTGCTTCATTTACCCAATCTGGTTGGATAATAGAAATGACACAAAGAAATGCTTCCACATGCTCATCCTTTTTTGAGAGTACATCTGCCACAACATTTTGCTTCCCTTTTTATAGATGATTTCAAAGTCATAACCCAACATCTTTTTGACCCATTTTTGCTGCTCTTTTGAAGATAATCTTTGTTCTAAAAAGTATTTAAGACTATCATGACCCATTTTTACCTTGAAGTGTCTTCCCATTAGGTAGGGTCGCCATTTCTTAAGTGCATGTAGTATTGCCAACATTTCCTTCTCATAAATAGCTTTGTGTAAATACTTTCCTTTGACTAGACAACATTCAAAAGAAATGGGTCTTTCTTCTTGCATTAAAACAACACTAATTCCATTTTATGAGGAATCACATTCCACAATAAAGTTTTTTGTGAAGTTTGGGGTATCTAAGACCGGTGCTTGGAAAATTGTCTCTTTAAGATGTTCAAAGGCCTTCGTTTCTTCTGGAATCCATGAAAATGCATCTTTCTTCAATAATGTTATTAGAGGTGCTGCTATTCTCCCATAATTATTAACAAACATGCGATAATACCCTGTCAACCCGAGAAATTCTTGTAGATGCTTTAAGGATGTGGGGATTTTCAATTCCTTAATGGTTTTAATTTTTCTAGGGCCTACCTTAACACCTTCATGAGATACAATATGACCCATATATTCCAGCTCTTGTACTCCAAAGAAGCATTTGGATATTTTTGTATATAATTATTTCTCCTCCAATAGTTTGAACACCCTATCAACATGTTGAACATGATCCTTCTAAGACTTGTTGTAGATTAGTATATCATCAAAAAATACTAACCCAAATTTTCTAAGAAATGGTTTAAAAATGGAATTCATTAAACCTTTAAATGTAGAAGGTGCATTGGTAAGGCCGGAAGGCATGACCAAAAATTCATAATAACCCTCATGAGTTGTAAATGCTATTTTTGGAATGTATTCAGTCTTCATTCTTATTTGATGATATCCTAAACGAAGATCCAACTTGATGAAGTAAATTGATCCATGCAATTCATCCAATAATTCATTAATGACACAACTGGGAAATTTATCTTCAATAGTGAGCTTTTTGAGCTCCCTATAATATGGAGACATGCACCATGATCCATCCTTCTTGTGAACCAATACTACTAGAGCAAAGAAAGAACTTTGAATAGGTTGAATTATACCATTCTCTAGCATTTCTGCAACCATATGCTCAATTTCACTCTTTTGGGCATAGGGATATCTCTAAGGCCTGATGCTTGGAGGAATAGTTCCCAGAATCAAATGAATAGCATGATCATGATCACGAATAGGTGGGAGGCCTTTGGCAGTTTCAAATACCTTGGAATGGTTATGCAAGACTTTTTGGAGATTTGCAGAAATAGATGATTTTGATGTGGGAACCTCTAGTGAACATAATTGTGCAATTATGCCCCATTGTTATTTCTTTAGAAGCTTTGTCATTATGTTAGAGCTGATTATCTTTCTCGGTCTCCCAACGATACCACTTAATTCAACTTCCCTTATTTATGAAGATAATTTCATGAAAAGTTCTTGAAAATTAAAGGTTATTATGCCTAAGGATTGTAGCCATTGGACTCCTAATACAACATCAGCACCACCCATTGGAGTGGAAATCATTAGGCTATTCACTACATATTCTCCCATGGATATCTTGATATTATGCTACTTTCCTGAGCAATTTATGGTTCCTCCACTTGCAACAATCACTTGACACTCTGGTGTTGGATATAGGAAGAAATTCAATTCCTTGGCTATCTTACAATGAATAAAATTATGAGTACTGCTTGAATGAATCAACATTATTACCTTTTTCTTCTTCATATGCCCTTTTATCTTGATAGTTTGAGGAGTGGTAATTCCAACCAATGAATTACAAGATATGGTCAGATTCATTTCTTCTTTCTCTAGGGTTTGTTCCTAGTGTATATCCTCTTCTTTTGATGTTTCTTGTTCCTTTTCTTCCCCCTCTTCACAATCTATGTAAAATAATTTCTTCTCAACACACTTATCACCTTTAGTGTATTTTCTATCACAATTGTAACAAATCCCTTTTTCTCTTTTTTCATCCAATTGTTGTGGTGTCAACGTTGTAGGTTGTGGATGGCTAGGGGCAACAACACTTCCATCTTTATGATTGTGAGTGGTAGGCTTCTTTGTTGCCATAATTCTACTTTCCATTTTTCTTTCCAACTTGAATGCCTTCTCCAATGAATCAGGTTCCCAAAGGCGAATTTCATGTTTGATGTTCTCGTTTAAAGTCCCTATGAACACATCAATCCTATGCTCCTCTGGAATTTCTTTTACCCTTATATTCAATTTTTGGATGTCCTCAATGCGCTCCATCATTGAACCCTTTTTTCTAAGATTTATCAATTGGCTAAAAAAAGTGTTGCTTTTTGTATCCTTGTAATGTGCTATCATTTCATCTGTAAAAATATCCCAAGTGACAATTTTTTCACGAGAGCGAGGCCATTGATACCATACAAATTGATTTGGTTCCAAGTATAAATTTTCAATGCGTACCTTTTTTGTGTTTTGCACATTATGGAGATCGAAAAATTGCTCCATCTGTAGTATCCATGATACGGGATCCTTGCTATCAAACTTCCTCATATCGATCTTTGTAACGTGGTGGTTCTTCAATCCAACATTATAGTCTATGAAATCATGATTATCATTTATTTTGTTCTCATCATGAGTTTCCTTTACTACCCTTTCGCCATTAATAAGAATTTCTTGTAAAAGCTTTGTCAAATTTGTCTTCAAATATTTCATCCTAGCCTCAACGTGTTTCTTTAAATCATCCATCTTAGCTTCCACACCATCCATCTTAGCTTCCACATCATTCATCTTACCTTCTACGCCTTTCTTTAAACCATCCATTTTAGCTTCCACGCCATACATCTTAGCTTCTGCGTCTTTCTTTAAACCATCCATATTAGCTTCCAAACCATACATCTTAGCTTCTACATCTTTCTTTAAACCATCCATCTTAGCTTCTGTTACCTTTTGTGCAAGTTAAATTTCTTGCACTTGGTCTCGTAATTTTGATATATCATGTTGCATTTCTTCCACTTATTTATTCGTCAAGATAGAGCTTTCAGGTTGCTTACTAGGTGTTTCCATCTTCTTTCTTCGGGGCATCAATTATTGATAATAATGCTTCACTATGTACTTTGAATTCCTTCTAACTAATTTTTCAAACCAAACTTATCCAAACAAAAAAAAACTACACACCTTTTTTCACTTTGTAGGAGCTTGATATTGAATATGTTGTATCTCTGTAATTTTTGATCTCCAAGGTCTAAAATGGCTTCCTGTGGTAACCCTATGAGTACTCCTTCCATTCACGTAAGTCTGACCAAGATTGGATTCTCCAATGAATAGTTATGTGAAATCTCCCATGATGAGCCGATTATAGACTGGTTCAGTGGAGCGAGCTTGTATGAAGTTCCACGTGTCATTCTTTTGACCTAAGGATCTGAAACTAATACACAGAAAACTATAGTCCGTCCTCTTTCTGGAACTTAGGAAATTTCAATCTGATGCTCAGAAAAACCATTATGACTATTTTCCCTAGGTCACCTATTTGCGATATAATTCAGGATCCTATAAAAACTCTAACTTCCTTGGATCATATCTTTGAAAATATAAGGAGACAAGATCTGAAATTTGGACCCGAGGTTCATAGTGATTTCAACTCAAATTGGTTTTTTTTTTTTTTTTCGCTTCTGAAGCATCGCAGAAAAAATGTTATAGTGAAAATGTCACGATGACCTGTTTGGAGCAGCAAAACCCAAGAATCCAAGCTATGATACCAAATGTTATGAAACCAGTTCACAAAGATAGAAAATGTAGATCAATAACTTAGAAATCAACCTCTTTGAGGGGGAAACCTCCTTTGCATTACACAAATGAACAATTATTAGATGAGACAAATGACAAAACCTCCTTTCTATACATAGGAGTGTAAGTAGTCACAATATAACCAAAGATGACCTAACAATAATAATATAAGCGCATGAAAATAATAATAGTGGGCTTCTGTGGGGAACAATAATAACAATATGGGGACAATATGGGCACAACAATAACACTAAGGGATACAATGAAAATAGTAATAGGGGAATTAGTAGTATTATAGGGACCTAACAAGATCCCTTTAGAAAGCTTCTCACTTTGCACTTTATAGGAGGGATATTATATGTAAATGGTGATAGTCAGCCTTCAAGATTGAAAGTCCTATCATTATTAAAAAGCCATCAACATTTTGGAAATGATCTATTAGAATGTTAATCAAAAGAATGGGAATGTTAAAACATGAAATCTATTCACATCAACATGAACTATTCAACCTCCAAATATTGGCCTTTTTTAAAGAATATCTTCATTGAAGATTAGTTCACCACTTTTAGTCATTAAAGATGATAGAAGTTGTTGTTAAAGGTACAATTATTTAGACTCGTGAATTCGGGGTATGTTGGGTAAAATGTTTTCGTTGATGGTAGAACTTGTTGTTGATGCCAAATCAGAGATTTTTTGGAAAAATTTGTCATTGATGTCAAAGGTGAAGTTTCCATGAAGAGTGTCAAGGAGTGTCAAGTTTAACAAGAGTCCTCTTGTAGATATTGTGTTTAGTATAGAACCATCATAGTAGTAGGTTAAGTAAGGAAGCTAAAAATATTATTACTATGATGGTTGGATGACCCAGTTCTTGGAGGAACCTGTGTCTTAGGGGATATAATCAGTTTCCTTTGTAATGATATCAAATGGATATACCATGCAAAGACCTCTAAATTGTATAAGGAAACCTAAAATCCTCCAAAGTATGAGTGATTTATGGTCAATTGAAGTTGTCTAGAATTCTAGGACTCAAGGTTTTGCAAAAATCTCGATTTTTGCAAGGAATTTATTTTTCAATAAATTTTAGACTTAGGAAGACTATGAAGAAATCGTACCTTTTGGTAAGGTTGGTCCTTGGGCCTAATTGGTAGGTCAACACACTCACGAGGCCGTTTCAATGGGAGGTTTTAGCAGGTGCATAAATGACCAACCCTTGACACTTGACTCTAAACCTGTGTGGGACCTGTCCAAAGCAAGTGGCAAAGATATATGTGGTAGCCATAGTGACAAGGTGATTTCACCACATGCCAATATTACACCCAAGACCTGTGACACGTGGCATATGAAATTGATCTTTTTATGTGTTAAAGGAGTCTAACTCCAAGTGACATGTGGTCGTGGCAACAGGGAACATGTCGTATAGAAGACATCAGAATGATGATGTGGAAGAATTTTGAATTTCATATCAAGAAATAATTCTACTGATGTTTTGTATTTTGTTTCATTTAACTTTGAAGTGGAACAAGCTACACACCTAAAAAAATCAAAAGTTAAAGTCCATAGTTAGGTGGTTTGTTCTATGCATGGATTTCAAGCCAATCAATGGAAGAAGTGCAAATAGCAACCTCTGATCCTGCCATCCCCTGAGTTCTGGTGTGAAGTACTCAATGTTTATACCTCTAGTTATAGACCTCTTGGCACACATGGCAAGTTGTTAAGAATTTTAGGATCACACGTTTGGAAAAATTCACTAATTCTAGTAGCTAACTGATTTTGAAGATATAGTTATAGACACTTGTTGGGCGCGGGATCCCCCAAGGGCAGTTTTGGGGCTTAAAGCCCATATTTTGGTCCAATTTTGTAATACAAATGTAAAGAATCTGCACTTTATGGTCGCGGAGCACGTATATGTTAAAGAGTCATAAGGTTGTCCGCCCTTATTTTGATAATGTAATGTCAATTGTAAAAGATCTACCCATGGTCCACGGACCATGGGATTGTATAAATAGAGCTAAGCTCTAAGTAGTTAGAGGTAATAATGGAAGTAATGAAGATGGAACATGTATGAGAGATAACTATGAAGTAGAAGTCTAAGTTGGTTTCATGGTGTAAGTAGAGGCATTGCAGTTGAGTGCATAGAGGCCTAGAAGTCCGCAACTGAGTGTGCGGACACCTATAGCTGAGTGCGCAAGCTGAGTCAAGTCTGTAATCACCTAGACTTATCAATAAAGAGAAGTATTCTATAATTTACACGTCTTTATTTAATGTTTATGCATCTGTTATATTGGGTATGAATTTCACTTCTAATGCTTTTATGATATGTGAATATATGTAAATGTGTTGTTTAAGTGAACGCAAGTAAGAAAATAAGTTTACGTGAAGCTAACTAAGATCTATTAATAAGATAAGTAAGATACTTAGCCCAGTTTCAAAGATATCGTAGTTTGCTACCCTAGTAGCGTGAAAGGACTTTGGCCCCTGGTTAAGGCTGCATGGAAGCTGATTGTAACATTTCGTGAAGGTAGTAAAGGATAGAGTAGAGGGATAAGCAACCTATGCGAAGGCATGTATAGTTGGAATAAACCAACATCAAAACCATCTCAAGGGCATAGAAACTTGGTTCTAGCATCCCCCTATACTACTTCGGGTGAGACTTCACTCTGTGCTCTGTGGGGTAATGCCGAAAGGGCCAGTAGTGTATGGATTTGTTTGGGTAACTAGCACGGAACCTAGGTCTGCCCCCTTCAAACCAGAAAATGGTTCCGTTGCTAGGACCAGAATCTACAGAGAGATGTGTGATGTTGTATCACTGGAATCCAACTAAGAAACAAATCGAAGGTTGTTTGGACAGAAGGATTCAAGAGTTCGCGACACAGGAAAACAGAAACCCACGACTGTCAAAAGAACAATGGTTGGACCAATACCTATATATGGAGATGCATGAAATATTTTTACCATCCTTCCCTACTGAGCTATACGAGTGGATCGTGAAGGTAGCAGATAGCCAAGGAAGGTGGTAACTTGATGGTCCTATTATGTGGACCCTAGATCTAGTGCAAAGATTCGAGGCATCGAAGGATAAGATTGCACATGACGTCGATCATTGCCTCGATTATTGGGTGTGGAGCCTGATTATCTTCTGTATTAAAAGGTCTCAGTTGGGTGTATACCCGAGGAAGACTATACACCCCTCCACGCGGGGTGGTGCGGGGAGGACTTGTCCCCTCCATAGGGGTTTGGGAGGTGGCTGGGGGGTTCGAGGGCCAGTGGTCCCCTGGTGAGGGTTCGGGGGTAGCACCCTCGAAGCTAAAAGCAGATGTAAAATTGCCTTGTAAAAGTCTAGTAATTTCTAGTCAATCTGGGTCGTTCATTAGGCAGATGATCTGATGATAGAAGTTATATTTAATTTATGGTTTCTTGCCCTAGAAGGAAACCCCTCACTATATATGAGGGAATTGTATTGCATCTATCATATCTATATTATGAGTGAGGAAGAGAGAGGAGACTGAGAGTGAAGAGGGTCTTACAATAGATCTGTTGTTGGTTGTATCTCTTCAGTTTGCTAGATAATATAATAAAAGAAGGACTGGCTGTTTCTCTGTGGATGTAGCCCAAACTGGGTGAACCACGTATATCTATGTCTCTCTTGTTTTATTCATTTTCTATGTTTATATTTCTGCAATATTTATGTTTTCCATTGCTCCGTAATATATGATTTTCTAACATTGATTGCATCATAGGAGTATTTGTTACTCAGTTCGTGGCTGACACCTTAGGCAACTATAGCAAGGAAGAGCAATGCTTTTTCAAAGGAATGCGAGGTAAGTACGTAAAATCTTTGAATACTTGGATTAAAATTTTGTTGTGCAAAAAACGGGTTATGTAGCTACCTTGATGTTTGGAACTAAGTGAAGTAGAAACTTTTACAGAAATGAAGGAAATAAGTGTCCAGAGCATAGCCCCTTGATTTCACCTTCGCGAAGAGATGAAGAAGGGATCACGAACGTCTCTCTACCAAGTGTTATTCAGCTGATAAAACAAAAATTTCCATGAATACCACCTCCACCCACACCCCAACTAGCTTCACTGCCATCGCCTTTAACCTCACTCATACCACCTCCACCTCCACCGTGATTTAGTATGCAAATACAGTGAAGTTTCCTTTGTTCAAAGGCTTGAGAAATGACGACTTGGAACAATTTTGGTTCATTGTGAGGGTCGTATGGGAAGCTCAAGGTGTTACAGATGACCATTTAAAGAAAGCGACACTCATTAGTGCTTTGTAAGATCATGCAACAACCTGGCATATTAATTACTCCAATGATAACCCGGATGCTAGAGTAGCGGACATCCAGGCATCACTAGATAGGGAATTTAACAGGACTAAATATGAAGCACAATCAATTGTGGGATTCAAAGATACCACGAAGGCACTAGGCGAGATGCCTTAGGAACTAGATCAAAGGCTGAAATGTATGATTCACAAAGCCAACATTAATTTGATAGATGGAAAACGTCGCGAGTGATTTGTGGTATTGTTACTACCACACTTAAGAATTACGTTTTCGCAACAGAAGATAACAACTCAGGCAAACACCTTGGAGATTGTCATTAGACTACATGAGATCTCGATGCAATATCATAATCTGTTAGGCCCATATGCTACTAGTGTAAACCCTTATTATTATTAGTACAACCCACTTATTATATTGATGTACCCATGTAGTGCCCATATTGTTACTATTGTGCCCCATAGAAGCCCACTATTGTTATTATTGTGCCCTTACATTATTATTGTTATGTCGGCTCTGATTATGTTATGACCCCTCAGACTCCTATAGATAGAAAGGAGGTCTTTTCATTTGTATCATCCAAGAATTGTTCATTTGTGTAATGTAAAGGAGGTTGCCCCCTCAAAGAGGTTGAATTCTAAGGCATTGATCTATCCTTTCTATATTTTTTGAGCTGGTTTCATAACAAAGCCAAGCCAAAGTGGGAAGCTAAGGATGAAGAGGTAGACACAGAAGCAAAAGAACAGTCGAGGGAGTCACTTGGAAGCCAAGTGAAAATCCAAGAAGGTTGTAACTTGATAGAGAGCTAGAGAGCTAGAGCCAGAGCCAAATATCCAGAGTCAGAGCTAAGAGCCAGAACTAAGAGCCAAAGAGCCAGAGTTCGAGCCAAGAGCCAAAACCAAGAGCCAAGAGCCAGAGCTTCAAGATTTGGGGATTAAACGGTGTCTGAACCCACTTTTTTTGTGTAAAACAGTAAGAGTTAAGCCAAGAGCTTGTAAAAAAGACTTAGACCATAATCCCAAAGAGCCGATTTGAGTTGACTAAAGCTCATGGAGATATAGCCCAAGAGTTGTGGGTGAATTCCTAATTAAATTGTTGTTTCTGTGTGATTGTTTATTGTTGCCTTATTCACTGTTATATGAACTTATATATATGTTTAAGCACATTTACATATTAGCTAAAACAACAGATTTTTAAAGCATATAATCAATTTAAAATAATCATAAGAATACACCCATATTATTAAGAACTTATTAATTCCACATAGGCTAATCAATAAGACTTGGGAACATTCAAGCTTTGGAAGTGGGATAGGTTCTTGTAAGCTAGATAAGAAGCCTAAGAGCCCCATTTTCAGATCAGGTGGTATTAGAGCTTAAGATTGATTAACCACACCTTTAAGATGGTTATATCAGATTGCTTGATTGACAGAGTAGAGATTGCTTGTCTAAAAGGTCTTTGGGCAGTCAAGGATTGAATGTCTGATTGATTGTATGCTTGTTTGCAGACTGACTATTTTCTAAGTTTGTAGAGGTGAAGGGAAAGCTATTGATAGCTCAGTCCAAGAAGGACGTGAAGGAAGAAGGGCTAAAGCCATTCCTCTATCCCAAAGGACCTCAAAGAATTCCTTGAAGCACAAGAGGTTTGTTGCAAAAGATTGCTTGAATAAGTCTCTTTGTTATTCTTGTTTGAAGTTCTTTGTTCATTGACATAATGAAATATTCTTCAAGTGAGTCCTCAAATTCTCCTTTCTTCACAAAATTCTTTGATGAAGACATGAAGCGAGATTTTTTCATCATGATGGTTATGGTGAGAGAAATGTATGAGGATGGAAGGAAGAGAAACATGCTTAGAGAGTAGTTTAATTCCGTGGAGGAAGAGAAGTAGTTGCTTTTTGAAAAACTGCAGGATATGGAGAGGCAACTTCATATTGCAAATATGAACCTGTAGAGGATGCATGAGTTGGAGTCATAGATCTTTGTTTCCCAAGAAGCCTTAGTCAAGTACCAGCTTGAACAAGAGGTAAGCCATTCCAGTTTGTCTTCAAATTCTTCTGAGAATGCTTGTATTGGTTCTTTTGAAAAAAATACTGAAGGCATAGGTTCCAAGCTAATGTCCAAGATGGGCCATGGAGGAAAAGGCTTGGGTAAGCATGCACAAGGTATTGTTGAACCAATAATGCTTGAGGAAAGGCCTAAATATTTGGGTCTTAGCTATGGATAGCCTTATGGAGAGAATTCCAAAGCTGCCATGAATGCCATTGAAATAGTCCCAAGAAGGAGTTTCAGTTCATGTCCTCTACCTCAGAAGTGTGAAGGTTGTATTCAAGAGGAATGTAATGGCTTGAAACATCATTTGCAAGATGCAAGTGTTCAAAAGCACACAATTGAACCAAACAGTTGGGGAGACTCTAACATCCTTGAAGAGATTGATGGAATTCCAAAGGGAGCCACTTCTTCATTTGCTTCACCTCCTCACGAAGGCAATAAAGGTGAAAGATGCAAGTATAAATCTAGTTCTAAAAACATTCCTTTTGATTTTGAAAAGCATGGTAAATTTACACATATGTATGAGGAATGAGTTGCATGTTCCTTCTATGGTTTGGATAACCATGATGTTTCTAGATGTTGGAAGAGAATGGCCACATACATGAAACGTTTGAAGGAAAACAAGCAAGTAGCCAAAGGTCCATTAGACAAGGAAAATCATGCTATCAAGAGGATGCACATGCAGCGCACTTACTGCCATAAGCAAGGCCATTTTTCTGCAAAATATTGGACATTGAATCCAACAATGCTTCCACCAATGTTGAAGAAAGTGGAAAGAGAAGATGATAGAAATGGAAAGGTAGATTCCATGAGTGATGTGTCTCAAAATGATTCACATGTTGATGCTGATGTGCAAATAGAGGTAGTACCTTTGAAAGGGATTGGTAAGAAAGGGTTAGATTTCTTATCCAATTAAGATTGCATGTCTAGTAATGCATCTATTTGCATTTCTTTGTTAATGGAATGCAAGTTGTAGGTCGACCAAGATAGTGAATGAAAAAAGGTTGAGTAGGAGACTCACTTTGTTGCTACAACATTATATTTCATTTCAACTTCGAAAGTACAGTGTGCTTAAGTGAAAGTTGAAGGATGAAATGCATGCATAAGCATGAGATGCATGAACACAGGGATGTTGATGCTTTCCTTGTTTTTGAAAATGTATGTGTAAATCAACTAGAAGGGTTAATTGCTTTGACTTGCATGTGATGCCATGTTGACTTGGGAGAAGTTAACTTGGTCTCCAAATGGAGATAATAATGAAGAGTTTCATCTTTTGAAAAATAATCAAAATGGTATTTTTCTACATGCTTGACTTGAAGGGTCATTTGTGTTAAAGGCATGTTTTGTGGGCTTGTTTTCTAGTCCATCATTTGTATGCAGATGTAAGACATGGAGGTGTTCACAAGATGTGAAATCTGTTTCTTTGTTGGAGCAGGAGTTTAGGCCATCCAATTGTTGTTGTTAACAGTTTTTGTTGACAGCTTGTCAAATAGGTACAAATGAAAGTTTTGTGAAGTAGGTGTACTTCACACTTGTTTGAGCCACCTTGGATTAATGATCAAGGCAAAGAAGCTCAAAACTACCTTCTATAACTATTTCAGCAGGAGTTCTGCAGGAAGGCAAGGAGGAAGATAGTTCTTCCCAATAAGACCAACCCATCCAAGAGGGGAAGTGGTCAGAAACCTTGGTTCAGAAACACTATGCAAAGGCAAGTGTAGGAAGGCTGAAAGAAGAGGGTGAGTCACTCTCATTTACTGTTCAGATCAGTGTATCATTCTTTTGGAGAGCAAAAGTTCTTTTAGTGGGAAGGCGTGATCCAAAATGGATTTTGGATAGATTTATAAGTCTAAATGTTCCTCACTGAGGAAAATTAAAGTCCAAGGAAGTTCTTGGAACTAGCCCCATTGTAGAGATCATCTCATTCTGAATCTACTACAATTTGAATGGGCCAAAACTGAATTAGGATGTAGAAGTTATCATAAAATGAAGCTACCTATATCCTTTTGGAAAAAGGAGCAAAATCCCTTTCAAATGGGTCCTAAAAACCCTCTAAGTCTTCAAAATCCTCGAAAAGGTCAAAATCAGTGCAAAAGTAGGACCTCTTAACAATTTAGATTACACTGTCATGCGTTAAAAATATGAAGAAACGACAGAAATGAGGCCTATCAGAGGCTTAAACAGTGTTTGCACAAGAGCCATCGGATCTAACCGATCAACAGTCCAAATCCGATCGGCATATCGCATCGGCGGTGATAGGCGGAGGCAATCGGAGGCATAACATGCAATGGGACAGGGCCAATGCAATACCGCGATCGCCAATATCGGCAGATCAGAATCGGTGTTGACATAAACCATGCTATATGGGAAGGCCTTAGGCTTGTGTGATCTACGATTGTGACTTGTCTTATCGCAATATCGTGTCGGCGCATTACAAGGAGCGGTCATACACACGTATATGTATGCAATGCGATGGCTAGACCCGATGACGATATGAACTAGGTTTGATATCTTTTGAAACCCATCGAAACGAATTTTCTTATGTATTTTGGTATATTTTGCTATTAAACAAAATACAAAGGGGAAGCGTGATGTGATGAAAACCAGACCCGAAAGGGTTTCAGAATGAAAATATATATTATTTCAGATCCACCAAAGCCATTTTTTACGTTATTTTCACCATTTTAATGAAATTTTAAAATACAAAGGGGAACCTTGGAACAAGGCATTGGCGACTTGCGATAGCGATTATGGGTGGACTCAATGGGAGTTTAGGATGCGATTATGGAAATTTGAAGTCTAGGAACAATGTTTTCTGTAGATTTTTTTCCTGTGTTTTGCATCATTCTCTATGTAAACAACAAACGACTGTTTCTAAGGATTTCAAGCGTCGATAGTTCCCTTCCATTACGAAATAGGTGGAATTCATCCTCGAGGGCGTTTAACAATGATGGCTAACACCCAAAGAAGGGATTCAAGTGGAAAAAACAGGAAGACAAAGAGCTCGAGAGGAAAAATGAATCAACAGTGTCGTTGGCTTAAAAGCCATAGAACGACAGAGATAGGTGGTGGATGGCTGCTGAGGGGTTTTTGGTCGTTGTTGGTTGTTGTTGCTGATCATTGGGTGTTTGTTACTGAAATCCAAGCCAAATTAGGAAGCTAAGGCTGAAGAGGCAGCACAAAAGCAAAAGAATAGCCGAGGGAGTCACTTGGAAGCCAAGTGAAAAGCCAAGAAGGCTATAACTTGATAGAGAGCTAGAAAGCCAGAGCCAGAGCTAAAGAT
Source organism: Pinus taeda (assembly GCA_000404065.3). Classification (NCBI taxonomy): domain Eukaryota; kingdom Viridiplantae; phylum Streptophyta; class Pinopsida; order Pinales; family Pinaceae; genus Pinus; species Pinus taeda. The sequence goes on along the minus strand of APFE031142499.1, from coordinate 3,035 downwards.
CCAGAGTTAGAGCCAAGAGCCAGAATGAAGAGCTAAAGAGCCAAAGTTTGAGCCAAGAGCCATAACCAAGAGCTAAGAGCCAGAGCCAAGAGCAAGAGACAAGAGCTAGAGCTTCAAGAGCCGGGGATTAAAGGGTGTCTGAACCCAGTGTTTTTGTGTAAAAAAGTAGGAGTTAAGCCAAGAGCTTGTAAAAAAGACTTAGACCATAATCCCAGAGAGTCGAGTTGAGTTGACTAGAGCTCACGGAGATGTAGCCAAAGAGTTGTGGGTGAATTCCTAATTAAATTGTTGGTTCTGTGTGATTGTTTAGTGCTGCCTTATTCACTGTTATATGCAATTATATATATGTTTAAGCACATTTAAATATAAATTAAAACAATAGATTTTTAAAGCATATAATCATTTTAAAACAAGCATAAGAATACACCCATATTATCAAGCACTTATTAATTCCGCATTGGTTAATCAATAAGACTTGGGAATATTCAAGCTTTGGAAGTGGGAGAGGGTCTTGTAAGTTAGACAAGAAGCCTAAGAGCCCCATTTTTAGATCATTAAGAAATCCCTCTATGATCTCAAGAAAGCTTCTTGGGCCTGGTATGCCAATTCTTTTAGATACTCACTTTTCTAGGTGTCATTCTGACAATACTATCTACACCAAGAAAGTGGGTAAGTCTCTTATCATTCTTATTCTTTATGTCGATGATATTATCCTTACTGGTAGTGATCCCAATCTTATAAACCATGTGAAGTCTAGCCTTAAAAATCACTTTGAAATGACAAACTTAGGACACTTGCATTTTTTTCTTGGTCTTCAAGTCTTGCAATCCAAAGAAGGTATTTCCCTTTCCCATTCCAATTATGCCTGTGATCATCTACACCACTTTCACATGGAATACTGCAAGCTAGCCCCTTCTCCCTTTCAATATGGAACCAAACGTTTAGTCACTTGTACTGCCCATGAAGTTGATGCTACCTTATACCGCCATCTTGGTTGAAAACTTTTATATTTGACCCACACATGTCCTGACCTTTCCTTCGTTGTTGGCCTTATTTCTCGGTTTATGCAAAACCCACATGAAATTCGTTGGAAAGAAGCTAAAATAATACCTCTTTATGTTCGAGGTATAGTTTAGTTTGGGATTCATTATAGTGTAGAAGCATCTCCTCTATTGGTTGGTTTCACTGATTCTGATTGGGTTGGTGACCCTGATGATCGAAAGTCTACTGCAAGTTATGTCTTCACTCTTGGTTCTAGACCTATTACATGGGCTTGCAAGAAACAAAGTGCCATTTCTCTTTCTTCAATAGAAGCAGAGTATCATGGTGTCGTAGAAGATATTAAGGAAGCCCTGTGGCTTTGTTAGATCTTGTCGGAGTTTGGCTTTTAGAAGCAACATTCGATTACACTTTGGTGTGATAATCAAAGTGCCATTCAACTATGCAAAGATCTAGTCCAACATTAGCACAACAAACACATTGAAGTACACATGCACTTCATGAGAAATCTCATTCATGACCATGTTCTTGAAGTGCAATATTGTTCAACTGATGATTAAGTTGCAAACATCTTTACAAAGGCTCTCATAGAGGCAAAGTTTACTAAAATTCGATTTATGGTTGGAGTTCAGGAAGTTGTCACTAAGGGGGGATAAGTTCTAATGCCACCTTCCTTTTCCTATTTTATCATCTTTGTACATCCTTCAATCCTATCCCAAGTTGTTCTTAAGTGGGGATGTCAGGATATTCTGACACATAGGAAATAGTTAAGTATAATTTGGTCTAGTGTATAGTTAGGTAAAGTGTGTTTCTTTACTATGTACTTTTTGTAACTTACAATCCGACGGTCACAATATGTTCTAGACATGAAGTGATCTGAATGTTCATTCTCTCCTCAGTATTACTGAAAGTTGATCCATGGCTTAACACCTAATTGGTCCATGATCTCTATTTAAAGAGCATGGAGGCTCATTTGTAAGGTGATCATTCATGAGAGAAGCTTATGTAAATTTTATTTCTTTTACATTAATAAATTTCCTGAAGTGGTTGCATTGGCTCAGGCCATGGATTGTTTCCTTGTTTGAGGGTTTTAACCACATCAAGAATATTGGTGTACCGAACTGTGATCTATTTGTGAGCCATGTCCTTTGGTGTTCTATCTAAGGAACTTACCCTATAAATGGACTGAGTTATGCCTAATTGACCCAAGTCCTACACATGTCAAAGTTGTAGAATTTTGTCCCTCTAGAACCTTGAAGATTAACCCCTCTCTCTCAGCCAATCAAGAAGAGAAGTTGTGCAAAATTGCTGAGAGAGCACTTAGATGCTTTTTCTTGGAGCTATAAATAAATGAAAGGGGTGAATCCTTCAGTTTGTACTCATCACATATAAATCAAGAAGGGATAAAAACATATGCGCAAACCTTTGAGGAGAATGAACCCAACCCTCAAAGACATAGTAAATGAAGAGTTGTAAAAATTACAGGATGCAGGGTTCATATACCCCATCTCAGATAGTGAGTGGGTGTGCCCACTAGTGTTTGTCCCAAAGAAGAATGGGAAGTGGAGGATCTATGTAGATTATAGAGAACTGAACAAAGGCACCAAGAAAAACTATTTCCCTTTACTTTTCATTAATCAAGTTTTAGATGGTCTTGCAGGGAAGAGGTTCTTCTCTTTCCTAGATGGATTTAGTTCATACAATCAGCCTTCAGAATCAAGAAGAAACTACATTCACCCACCCTTGGGGTACCTTTGCTTATAGAGTCCTTCCCTTTGGTTTATGTAATGCCCTTGCCGCTTTTTAAAGGGTAGTTCTGAGCATCTTTGTTGAGTTGGTACATGAATCCATAGAAATATACATGGATGATTTCACTCCCTATGGGTGTTGTTAGCACTCAGTAATTTTCTGAGGTTGCAGAAGAAAATAACCAAGTGTCATGCGGAAAGAGTTATGTTTGCGGACAAACCTAACCTCCCTAGGAGTCTAAGACTCTCTAGTGACAAACAAACCAAACAAGAACAATCCTTCTCTAA
>APFE031142498.1:0-25227 GCA_000404065.3 Pinus taeda | reverse complement strand
CTAATGCAGCCACCGGTGCATTGGTTGACCCATGTTGGTGAAGGCATGGCCCGCGAGCAACCCAGTTGTGTGAACCAACAAACAAGAAAGATATAACAATGAAGACAAACACACTCCATGTTTAAATGTGTTCACAGAACATAAGTGAGTGCAAGTCCATGACATGCAGTCTGTGGACTTGTTACGGTTTTATGCAACACTAAGTGCAGCTGTTAAGCATACACATACTCTTGAATGTGACATGCAAGCAAAAGAAAGAAACAAATACAACTTACATCATGCGCGTGTGCTTGAAATGTAAGAATCCTCCAATGCATGAGTGATGGGATCATGCAGTTTGAGTGGAGGAAGTGTGATCTATGTGTGAGATTGATCTTCAGTGGATACAAATGAGTGATGAGGAACCTTGGGTGTTTCAAAAATTTCCTAATCAGAAGTGAAAACAACCTCAAGACAGCGAGGGCTTAACATAACCATCAGCTTGGGTTGAAGTGCCTCGATAGTTTGAGGGATTTTGACTTCATCAAAAAATAGATCATCATAAACCAGTGGCTTCAAAAAATAAGTTGCGATAGAATAATCATCATGATCAAATATGAGAGAAAATAGATCATGACATCTATGATCAGTAAAATCAATGATTTCGTCGACATCCTCATCATCTAATGAATCAAATAGAGGGGTAGATGAGAAGCAGACAAATTCACCCTTTGTGTTTCCAAAAAAGGCAGATGAAAGGTCAAGTGGATTTTCAATGAATAATTTATCCTCTCCATTATCAGATGATGGACTGACATCCGGTGTGTCTTACAAGTGATCAACAATGGGTGCATCTGTAGATGGAGATACACATGTGAAATCTTGGATGGCAGGTTCACCAAAGACGTTGGTGAAGAATGGAGGAGGCTTGAGCAAAAAGGATTCATCATTCGATGAGTGTTGATGCTTAAGCCCCCAGTCATACTCTTCATGAATGACAATGCATGTTGGTTGTGCAACACCAACTCTATCGATGGCTTGATCCTCGTTCACAACAAGTGTAGAGTCTGGAATGGAATAACACAAGACAGTATCATCCGGAGGATCATCCGATTACGAAGACAAAGGTTGTGGTACAAAATTCATATGACAACTCGATGAACTCACAACCAAATATGCGCAAAAATTAAGCGAAGTGATGTAGGAAGGATGTGATAGTTGAATAGATGTGCATTCCTATTCTCATGCATCACTCTGTAATGGTGGAGCTGTTTGATGAGGGGATGACGGACAGTCACTTGTGACAGTGATCATGTCTGTCTATGATTATGTAGCTCCATCACTAAAGTATGTTGAGTGAGGCTTGGGCTCAAACTTCTTCTTCGGATGGACTGATTTGTTAAGACAGTACTCAAATCTATCCCAAAGATAAGGAAATTTCATCTGGCTTTTTGGAGCTTGAAACTGCAAATCAAAAAAGTGCTGCAAAAAATCCATAGGTGATTCATGAAGAGCCTTCCATTGTTGTAATGGTTTTTGGTCAAGATATTCTAGATCAAAATGATGGAAAGTATCTTCAATGAGATCACATAAATGGTCAAGTGAGTGCACGCTATCAACCAGTAGGCTGCAACACCATCATCGTGCAGATTCACCAAGTGTGTGTGCAAGCAGCAGACTGGCATGTTCGTCAGAACATCCATCTTCCTCGTCAAGCATGGCAAGGAAGTCATGTAAGAACACATGCCAGGCTACTTCACCTTCACTGTCATACATGAATTCAGACAAGAGATCTTTGAACTCCCTCGTGATGTGAAGAGGTTCGACATGCGAAAGACATTATGGAGGGATGAGTGTAACAACATCCATGATAAATGTGTAGAGGTTCAAAGCAGGATGAGAGGACACAGCTTGTCATCTGGCCCTCCTTCTAGCGCTAGAAATGTTGACGGTGCTGGACCTACCAACACGTCAGGGGATCTCCATGGTAAGAAGTCCCAATTAGACCTTAGACCATTTGGTGTAGGAGTCCCAGTAGTGGGTTGCACAGTATCACCTTAACCGCGGTTTTGCACAGAGGCAAGTAAGATGTCCCTGTTGGTAACAAGGGTGTGACAGTTGCGGCAAGTCAAATAAGGTGCATGAACAGTTCTAACACATGGAAGGGGGGTGAGTGCGCCCCTTGGAAACCTGTGATAGCACGTGGCTTGGAAGGGAACAAATGAGTGAATATGCATCACAAATTGGAAAGCTAGTTAGCGAGCAATCCAAATTGATGGTTAAAACAATCAATAGATTTTAGTAAGATTCGTACATACTTATACAAAATGGTACATACATGCATGCATAAGCAAACAAATACATATATCATTTAGAGTAAACAAGATAGCTGGAATACAATACGACATATGCATGAAACGTGGTGGCTCTATTATATTAAGAAGTGTAAGTTCCAGCCATACAATACAACCATGTCCAACCACTAGTCCCAATAGTGGAACATTACAGTCACAACTGCATGCTCCTCAAAAGAGATATACTAGTTATGCATAGTGGAGAAGCCAAGGCTCATTACAATACTATCCAAGCTCTCTCTAATATACTCCTATCAGAAGATTGGCTCACCAAAAGCCTATACAATGATTTATGAGGGACTATATACAACAAAGGGTGGGCTGACCCTTGACATTCCCCTTTGTGATAGTTCATCTACCCTCATGACTCTTCATCTACTCTATGATTGTTACATCCAACTATCCACATTTGAACTTAAACTTGACAAGGCATTACATACAATCTGCACATGTATCCATGTGAGACAAAATAGGCTTAAACAAGCCATGCAAGACATCAATATGACTCAGACAACTTTGAGAAGACCAACTCTTCAACATCCTCATGGTGATCAACAATAGCGAACTGATGCCAAGCTCGGTAGTCTGTGATGGTGTCACGTACTCTAAGGTGACATCTTTCTGGAAACGAACTCTTGCCTCCATAGCATCTAGGTACACTACTCGAGCTCCTCTGTCCATCTCGTCTGATAACATGCACATCATTGTCTTGAGTGTAGCCAGACCAACAATATACTTGTGCATGGTGTTTGTACTAATCACCAAGTCTGATCTAGTGGCTATGTGCATCAACTCGTCACAGTACGAGTCAAGCTCCAATTGAACCTGTGCCTTTGTCTTTGCCTAGTTGAATGTCCCAATAGATGGGATCACATGTGCACGCACAACAACATCCATACTCCTGAATACTCGTGGATGGGAAGCCTGTAGACTAGTGATGAGATGCAGGAGATATTCATAGTTCCAAATCTCACTCTAGATGCATGCCTTCAACTCGACCACTCTGGGCTTCATCATATTAGGCAAGTGTAACGAGGATCCCTTGTATCTCATTGTCCATGTTTGCATGTAATCAATAGCAACATGCGCGTTCGATAATATACGTACTCTCCTTGCACATCGTTGTTGCCAACCGTTGAAATGGAAAAATGCCTTATGCACAGTGCCAAACATGGAATATAACACCCGCATGACTGTGTCAAGGGACAATACTCCATCTGGTATTTCCTTCCTCAACTCTTCTTGGGCGGATGCTGTAACCAATTTTCCTCCCTTCTTGGCCATTTGTAACTCCTTATCCATTCACTTGTTCTTAGTTATCAGGTAGCGAACACTCGAGCTAGTGGCTTCAGCATATGCTCTGGTAGCATCACCCAATGTTGTCGGATGTTTGCACATGTCAAACGCGATCACTCGTTCCTGAAACTACGCAGGGAATGTGTGATCATCTGGAGTCGACACTCTATGAGATTGCAAAAATCTATGTTGGGATTCATCGAATGAGACGTTGTGCATCTGCTCTTCCGAATTGTCTCCAAGGATCTCAATATCTCCTTGGTCGCTTGGGACTTGCTCCAGTTCTGGATCCAGTGAAGCTGGTGGGTCGAACTCTTGGTGGTGAGGCATGAGGTCGATGTCTTGCTCTAACTCTTGTTGCTCCATGTCCATATCCATCTGCTCAAGCGCTTGTTCAATCTCTTGAGCAAAGTCCTACTCCTGCGATGGCTCACTCTATCTGCCTGATGCCAACTGTTCGGATGAGTCGACTACCTATACGGGCGTAGTTTCATCTCTATGTACCTATTGTACTTGTTATTTTTTTGCTTCCTTCTCCTGTCTACACAACTCCTATTCCTTCCAGAGTTTCTCCTTCAACTCATGCAACCCCTTCTCTGTTTCCTCCATTCTCCATTTTTCTCTCTACCTTTGCGCGTTCCTCTTATCATGTTGTTGCCTCTTTGCCTCTATTTCCAAAGCTTCTTTCTGCACAAGTGGGTCTACTCAGAACTTGCATCTTTGTTCCTCCTCCATGTTTTTGACAATATTCCTCTTTCCCTTGTCATGAACTGGTATGTTTACCTCTGTTTCTGCTACTGGTGGTTCTCTCTGGGATGTTGCTTCACGTTTCTTCACTTACCATTCCATGCAAGGTTGACCGGTTCATTGGGTCTAGAGAAGCTATAACAATATCTTCATGGTTCTTCCTCCGCCTAATTACATGCCTAGTGGATCCACTGAAACTGTACTCTCATGCAGTGATCTTTTACAAGACAATGCAGGTCATATGGATTGTAGCTTCAGGCATCGAATGGATATTTCTTGATCCCCTTCGCTTCGGTATCTGTGTGCTTTTAATTCCATATCTTGTATAACTTGATCTGCAATGGAAGAGAAGGCCAAGGTGCCTTCTTCTTCTGGTGCAGCCTAGCTGTCAATCCTGCCTAGATGTGGAATGATACTTCTTGCATGACGAGTTTGTCCAAGGAAAACTTCGGTAGAACATGCGGAGGCTTCTCTGTGTTGTACATTTGTATTAATGTGCTAGATGGTGAGGCATACCAATCTACTATTTCAATTAGTGCCTCCATTGCTTCCTTCGACATGCAAGGTGGGTTGTGTTCAAATATCATCTTGTACACTAGGGTGACAAAATGATCAGACAACTGTGTGATAACTCCCATGAAGCTACATTTAGAAAACATTTTACAATAATTGTTCACAGAGGTCTTCGACGATGTCCATGCCCACTCCAAACCCCGAAATTCCTGACGGGCACAGATTGCAACCAAGATGTAATTGGACATGTAGATTTCTTCCTGTTGACCTTTGGGCAGTTGTCAAGCTCTTCTTACCTATTCCTACAGCTAGTGAGCCAACATGTCGGACTAGTTGCATGCTTTGCCTTCTCTAACCAGTTGGTCCAACGTGATCACCCAAATCTACGGGCAAGTTTCCATGCTCTCTTGGCCATACAAGTGACATGCAATGATGACCAAGTATTGATACACCTTTCGTAGTATCTTCATCTTGTAGACCTGGTTGGGTGTCATCCTGAATTTGGTCGTCTCCTTCACCCAGTTCTTCAAGATATCTCTAGAGATAGAATTGCTGCTTGGTATGTTGAAGGGTGTCTCCAGGGTGATCATGGGCTTCAACATATGATATATCTATTCATAATCCTGTGTCTTGAAGGTAGCAATATTTGTCCCGCTGAAACTGCTCAATGTCATCATCTTGGGATCAGTGTGTGAGATGATCCAATCTATCAAGTTTATGCATGGGAACACAGGATACCTGCATGAAATTCGGCACAAGTTGAACTTACGGATGTTCACATAGACTTAGCGGTCTTTGAGATCTTCCCCAAATGTGCCTGCAAATGTATCATTGACCTCTTTCCATTTCAGCTTGATGTCCTTGTCTACAATCATCTTTATGTTTTCATAGATTGGCAAACTTGTAGACACTCGCTCATTGGTACTCCAGCTGCACTTCCATCAGTGTCCTTTGATCTTGCTCTCTTGGAGGCCATTGATCCTTAACTACTCAGAGGTGAACGAACACATGCTATATCTAGAGACATAGTGATATGCATGGCAAGAAATCTATTAGCTAAAACCAAAGCAAACTTGAGGAACAACATACAACATATCTGAGGATTGACTGGCAAGGATTGCACAGTTTTTCCTAGGAGGCTGGGAGACTGGCTGCCAGAATTGCGCAAAATTCAGTCTAAGCTACTGGGAGGTTGATTGGCTACTGGAATCATGCAATCCGTAATCCAGACTGGCCTACTGGCTATTGGAATTGTGCAATGCCCAATATCTGCTAGCAATGGTTGCAGGCCCAGTGACTGCATTACGCAATTTTCTGGGCCAGCAGTCACTCCCTCTCAAAATTGTGCAACGCAAGACTGGAGGACAATCATTAAGCTTAAATTTTCATTTTTTGAGAGGATGGTAAATCCATACCTCTCAGGATTGCGCAATGTTGTCTTGGTGAGGCAGAGTCCGGGCCAAGGTTGCCCAGACCCACCTACAGGTAGCTGAAAGAAAATGTGAAGGTGAATGCATGGTGATACTAAGTGTAAGTAGGAGTTAATAATTATGCATGCAAACTGTGAATGAAAGATTCATAACATAGAAAAACATGCATAGTGTTTGAAGCGAGTCGTCGAATCAACAACCATTCGTGCAAAATAATGTCATGCATGTGACAATAGTGAGATGCTAACAAAAAATGAAACAATGCTAGTACAATCTAATACACATGCAAATGACAGCAAGCATTCACAGAAATCAAGTAAATAGCACTCACACAAGCCAAGACACAAAAAGCGACATAAATGCTGCAAAAGACAAGTTAAGAGGACTTACTCGTAAATAGTTGAGTTGGATGTGTCGAAGACTCCTGGATGTGTTGTGGGATGTCAGAGCTCCAAGATGGATGTGAATAAGTGAGCTCTGAAGCGTCGAATAAATAAGTTTGAGGCTCATGACACACATGCCACAAATCTAGGAAAAATGGCACTTGGAGGAAAGATTCAAAAGCGATCTTTGCATGTAACCTCCAGCTGCTAAAAATAGCTCCTTAAAATCTAGGGATGATTTTAGCATGTTGGTTTTTTCTATTTCGAGAAAAAGCAACCCATGCATGCAAGTCAAGTTTTCACGGTCCCAGGTGGAACTAGTCAACCTAATGGCACATGCAATAACCTGCTTGACTGAGGGGAAAATTTGCACATTCTGGGAGGGAGCTGGGCTAGCTGCCCAAAAGGAATATGCAATTTCTGGGCTAAGCAACTGATTTCTGGGCTAAGCAATCCTACAAGGACATATTGCGCAGTTTTTCCAGGGAAGGTTGACAGGCACAATTGCGCAATTTTGGAGCCCAACATGCTTCTCGTCAGGATTGTGCAAGTTCTTGAGGGAAGGCTGGTTCCCCTCCAGAATTGCAATTTCTTGAGGCAGTTGCTCAGCCTGCAGCTAGACCAAGTCTGAAGAAACAACCTGTGAGGGGGATGCAACAAGCTATCATGAACAGGCTGGCAATCTGCTAGAAAATCACTGAAGCTTGTGTACTTGAGAGTACAAGACATGCTGCTGAGGATGATTGATAGGGAGGCTCCAAAAAGAAGATAAGGAAAAAATTTGGAGGGTGGTTGTAGCCACTACAACATCTCTATACTCATGGAAGTAAAAACATTTAATTTTACTAAGGTCTTTCTTCTTGCCATGGTTCTAGATGGATTCTGCCTTTCCTATGGCCTTCTTTCCTTTGGATTTATTTCCTTTGCCCACCAAAGCAAAGTTTTTTTTCTCGTCAGTTTTGGATGTGACACCACCTCTAGTGTTTCTTATAATCTCCTCCTGCACCAAATCAGACCAAAGTCTCTCCCAATCTAGGAGCTTGTCTCCTCCATTAAGTGAATCTTGATAGTTTTGCTAGGATTTTGAAAGGCCAAGGAGCGCTAAGCTCACAATTTAAGATGATGGCACATTTTCTCCAACTCTTCCAAGTTCATCTCTCACCTGAGTTAATTTCGATAGGTATTGAACAACAATTTCACTTTTACCCATTCCAATGTTCCTGAGCTTATCTCTCAATGCCAATTTCTTGGCATCATTGTTGCTTTCGAATAGATCTATGAGATTTTTCCACCTTGCAAACAGAGTTTACTTGCCATACAAATTTGAAACCACATGATCTCTGGCTCGCTGCAGGATAATCCTCCTGGATTTGTTGTGTCTTTCTTCCATTATGCTAGATTCTGAGCATCTGATGCTATTGGTTTTAGAATATTAGCTTGTGTGTACTCCAGTACTCCATTGTCATCCAACACAACTTCCATCCTTTCTTTCCAAGAATAGAAATTTGAAGTTCCCTCCAATGCATACTCAAGGCTGAATCCATTGAAAGACGTTGTTCCTGCATTGAGAAAATCTGCACCAAAAACTTTATTATTCGAAATTTTTCTAAGAGAATATTTGAAACCTGGTTTCTATGTTGTCTTCAATAGCTCTAATACCATGTAGAAGTAACTCGAAATTTGCAACTTCTAATGAATTCAAATGGAAAACAATAGACACAAATTTCTTCTACTCAATCTACAGAAATGAAAACATACAATACAAGGACATGCAATCATTCAATTAAAATTAACACAATAGTTTTACTAAGGAACCTAATAGGGAAAAAACCCTCCTCTATTTGTATTATATCATATGATAAAATTAATCTATTACAATGACAACTTCAATCCTTGAAGCTCAACCTGCACTGTAATACTAATCTCTTCCTCCTGAGTCTGCTCTGGAAAATATTTATCTAAACCTAGGCCTCCTACTCCTCTTTCCTTGCACAATCACTGAGGAAAATTAGCTCCTAAAGAATAGGAAAACCTCATATTTTCTTTCACAATTGCTAATAGAAAAGCCTCACCTGCACTCACTAGTATACATTAATGATTATATTGATGTCCTTTTCCTCCACTCAACTAGGAAATTCGAATTCCATGCCTGACGAGGGCTATTTTTAGTAAATTGACTAGTTAGCTGAGAAAAAATTGAGCTAATAATAGTTAAATCTACTCAAATGAACTCCTACTGACTCTATTCATGACTAGAGCTTAGATAACTGAGTTTCGCTAACTATAACTCCACTATATTTCTAGATATTAGCAATCAACTCATGGAAAACTCTACTTCTTTCCCATAAACTTGAATTGACTGGCTTAACTAAGTGACTTAGCCATGTCACTCTTGCTGGCTACAACTCAATTCATCCTGCTGAAGTGGAATTCATTTCACTAAGACACAAGTCAAATGAAGCTTTTTCTTACTACAATTTAACAGTAGTTGTGAATGGGATGATTGTGAATCAATGGAATGGGTTGATGAATGGGATGATATATTAATTTTAGTATAGCGACATGTAATTTTTGAAACAATATTACTAGAGGAGGGTGAACCAACCATTTCAATATATTATGACCATATCTCTAATCTTATACATCTAGGTATAGATATTTCACATTGTATTTAAGTTTTATTTTTGTTTTTTATTTAACTATGTGGTTAAGTCCTAGAAATTTGCATTTTACCATATATTACATTTTTTTAGGACACATATATGCATTTGTTTCCCAAAATACAATGAATGGGACACCAATTATTGGTTGGCATGATGAATGCTAAGGAAGTAATTCCTCAATACATCATTAACTTACGATGAAGCCAATGAATTTCCAACTAGGCCAATGTTTTTTAAGGGTGCATATCTTACACTAGATGGAAAATAAATAAACATCAGTGGTATGTATCCATGGATTATACACTAGGTGTAGTGGTGTATTGTTATACACACTTAGTCATTGGTACAAAATTTCAACTATAAAACATGTCTACGAGGATCTCACACAAAGTATGCTACCTCCTATCGCATTCATAACATGAGATAATAATCGAGACCATTAACAAAAGATATGATCTAGAGAATGTACTTTAATGAAATAAGAGAGTTATACAAAAAACATAGAATGGAATGCTCAACACTATCTTCTATATTGAGTAGGTGGATTGTTGTGCAATAAATTTCAAAGCGTATATGTTACTTATGAATATTTTTTTATAATGCATTTACACATGACTAGGATTATTTAAATGCATGATATTTGCCTTCTCTATGGCCAGGTTATGTAAATTGATTTTAGGCGTTTTTGTTTGAATTCCATTTTTTGACTCTTTCAAATGTTGCAAGGAAATATAGTGTTTAGTTTGAAGTCACAAAGGAGGAAAACACCTTCATGATTGATTGTATCATCTATGGTGGGTTCTCTTAGATTTAATTTTAAATTATCAATTTGTAAAGTGTGATAGTTCACTGAAAAAATCATAATGAGAATATTGTCTCTTTGTGCAAACATCAAAGAGACAAAGCATGCCAAAAAAGAAAAAAACTTGAGCTCCTTCTTCTATTAGTAGGAGAAATATCCACAATATCCAAATGCAAATGATGGTAGTGAGTGGAAGTCCTTAACGAGTCACCATTGAGAACCATTTTGTATATAGGGAATCATATTCCATATTTTTGTGTTTGGGCATGAAATGACATTTGTATATTGGAGCCATTATGGGTATTTTTGTGCCATTATGTTCAAATGAGACAATTTTGGGTGTGTGTGTGTGTGTATTCCATGGTACATTTTCTATGAATTGAAGTGTTTTTTATTTGATGTCGAACTGTTAAATTGCTAGTTTGAATTTGCATATATGTTAATTTAATGTTTTGAAATTTAAAGTTGATGGTGGATTCAATTTTGATTGTTAAGGAAGATGCATTAGTATAGGTCGTTGTTGTTGAAGAATATGCATGACCTTTTAGGGTTTCATAAAAATTCCAATTAAAAAAACCACCAAATCACTAGATATTGATGCAAAAGTCATGGTCTCCTTCTGATAATAACTTCCCTACCTGTCGACATGAATGGGTTCCTATCCTTCATATTCATTAGATTCATATCTACATTGATTTCATGTTTGTTCCTCATATGCCCATACTTGGGATCGTATGTCATGGCATGCTTCATATTTTCAAAAATCAAGACAAACCCCAAAGATTTTCCACCCTCAAAATTGGTTTTCAACTCAATGGGGACCTTCTCCTTCAACTTTCCCTCTGATAATTTTTTCCTTACCAATATTAAGAAGATAAATCTGAAAATGCATTCTTGGGATACGCTTGACAGTTATGGACTTGTATGTTTTGGCTATATTAGCTTTAACCTCTACCATTGATGTTGGACCTTAGTTCCTTCCTCCTTCCCAAACTAACCCTCATTATTCACGATCATCTCATTAGTATTGATTTCCACATTTACACAAATAGTTTAATTGATTTTCCTTGATGAAAGTATGTGTATTTTTGAATGTGTGATTTTTTAATTAATCTCATGAAGTGGATTTGGAGATGATTACATTTTTCCATATAGCCATTTATTATTGAAAATGCACTCACAACTAGTTTCCATGTATCATTCAGAACACTATCTAGTCATCATTTTTCATTTTTATCGAACCACCCAATTTATCCATCACATAAAAAGAAACGAATATGATAGAAATTAAAAAATATGCTTGCTTGCATGTGCATGTGTGCGTGCACACACACACACAAACATATTTGAGAAAAAAGATTGAAATAAAAGACCATTTGATCATTTGACTTGAGGCATTTTAATAAAGGTGATGCCATACCTCTCTCCCTTTCCAATATTGATAGTTCGTTTATCCAATTCCAATCCCCATGACTTGCATAATTTTAATCCACAAGAAAGTCTTCAATAAATGTTTCATTCATTTTAATGTGTTTCAATCCCTTTTAATATATGAAATTGAACCAATGTTAAGGAATAATTAATCTTATGACATCCCACAAATTTGTCAAATATAATTGAAACATATTGTTGAAAATAGCAATAAGAAATGTTAAAAATAACATCAAGAAAAATCCTAATTTATTTTGTCCTTGAATTAAATTAGGAATTAAATTGTAATTTTATTCTCGTAGCAACTTGTAATAGTTAACTAAGTTAAGTTGACTTAGTTGGCTCAATAATTTTGAGTTGGAAGTCTATCTAGACTCATGTAGAGTCATCCCTAAATTTTAGGGGCCTAGGTTGAGTTCTTATTGAGTTGTAATTATTTAATTCAGTTTAACTGAGTTAAATTCAGTTAAACTAGTTCTAACTGATGGAGGAACTAGTGAGTGGTCAAGTGAATTAAATTGGATTTAATTCACATGCAGTGATCAATCATAGAACTATTAATTCACCCAAAAATAACTCATGCATGTCAGTTCAGAGGAAGACCTAGTTGAGATTAGAGTTCAAGGAAAATGTAGTATTTGTTGTAAAATCATCTAAATCAAACCAATGTTCCATGCAATCAGACGAAGACTTATGGGTGGGTTTTTCAGTTATGAGTGAGGAATTTCACAACTAAATATGGGCTAATTCCCAAGGGAATAACACAAGGATGTAAGAGCTTGGAAAGCAATAAATTTGGTTAAGTATTGGCTTGAGTTGATTTGCAAAGCAATGAGATAGATTGTACTTGTGCAAAGATTGTTCGGGTTGAACAAGCATTGTATTTTCTTCTCAGATCTTATGGTTAATGCAATATATAGATAGCAGGGGTTTTGAGCTTAGGATTTTCCAAGAAAATTATTCTGTTATGTGTGATTGAAATTCTTTCTTTTCTTCTTCGTGATTTCATCGATCAATTTTTGTTTCCACTGATGAGTAGAGTATATTCAAGTCAATTGTTTTAACATATCACAATCTACAGTTTGAATCTATAATAAAATTCTACACATACATGGGAGGCTCTCTCATAGCAAAATTTGAAGATTATAAACATTTTTTTCAATGACTAGAAAAATAATAAAGTGATATAGAAGACTCAAAAATTCATTACTCATAATTACCCAAGCCATTATTTTGCAAAATACACCCCTTTTACAAAATTTCAATTGATCATTATTGAACAAAACCCTAACTCTCTATATACTCAAATAAATCAATTTTCAACCTATGGAGTCCTAGGATTGGGGTGACCCTAGATATAACCCAATGTTAGGAGTCCATTGTAATTCATCATTTGAATTTTATGGTGAATTGAAACTCACTTGCAAGAACCATTAAGGGACACATTGTGAATTTGGTCTTGGGGTTTAAAATTAAAACTAGTTGCACAAATGAGTTCTACAAGATATAATATTTATGTTTGGCTAAGGCCCATGTGAGCACACTACTCATAATTTCTCAAGCCAATGTTTCGAAAAATCCACCACCTTTTGCAAAACTTGCATTGATATTTACTAAACAAAAATAGCTCTAACGATCCTCAAATAAACCAATTTTAATCTTTAGAGTCCTAAGAATGGGTTGTTCATATTTTTAACTTGGTGCCAAGAGTTCAATATCAATGGCTTTCTTATCTGAGTCCTAGTTTGAATTTTATGGCGAGTTTCAACTCACTTCTAAGAGTCATTCAAGGACACATTATGAATTTGGTCTTGGGGTATGAAAATAAAATTGAGCAGTAGAAATGAATTTCGTAAACTCTAGCATTTTTTCTTGGCCAAGGTTCATGTAAGCATGTTACCCACAATTACTAATGATAATTCTTTGCCAAATGCACCCCCTTATGTAAAATTTGCATTGATATTTACTAAAAATAATCCTATCTCTGAATATTCTTATATAAACCATTTTCTGTCCTATGGAATCCTCGAGAGGGGTGGTGGTGGGGAGGGGGGTTACTTTACCTCTATCCAAGTGGTAGGAGTCGAACGAAATCAACTTTTTTCCCATTTGAGACTCAGTTTAAATTTTATGGTGAGTTGCAACTTCCTTCTTGGATCCATTTAGGGACATATTGTGAATTTGGTTCAAGAGTATAAAAACCAAAAAAAAAAAAAAAAAACTCAAGAGAGAATACATGTAATATAAGGATACAATTGATATGCTACAAGTACATTAATTTATATGTTAAATGACTAGTGAAGGCACTAGTAAATCAAACATCATTCAACTAAAAGGATATTGAAGAAATCTAAAGAATGACTACTAATCGAAACCAGGATACATCGTTTCTCTTCAAGCCTCTCATGTTTATTTGTCTTCTAACAAATGATTGTTATTATTTATTTCGATTCTAACACCCATTGCTTGATTCCAAAAGTGATAAAAGAGAAACTAAAATAGTAAGAGAAAAATTGTGTATGTATATATGATTTTCAATCAACATTTTTGTACTTCAATTTTGAATACTACTTTACATGGGGCTAGTTTTGAGAATTGAAATTAAAATAAGTGTAGGGATTTCCATAAAAGTGGAAAATTCATTTGTGTTTGACTTGTATAATGCATATGGATGCAATTGTTGTTTAAACGATTTTGGCATAGTTAATTCAAATTTGAGTACAAAATTATAAAATGTAAGTAAACATACTATAATGACCTTGCATCGCAAGTTGGAAATGTTTGTAGATGTATATTTAAGTGGAATTTGCAAAAGTTTAGTTCTATGCAATTTGAAAACCCTAGTTTTATGGAATTTGAAAACCCTAGTGATGTGGAATTTGATAACCCTAGCTTTGTGGAATTGAAAAATCTAAGTGTGTGGCTATGGTTTCTTATTTTGGTGGATGCCCTATTAAGCATTCAAAGAGTCTCGCCTGTTCCATCTTGTACTATAGTATGATGGCTAAGGCTAAGTGTGAAAACCTTTTTAATGACTAAGGCAAAGTGTGGAGAATGTCATTGTATCCTAAGAGGCCAACATAACTTTTCTCTTTATGCACTTTCCCTAGGATGTTATTTTTGTTCATTAAATTTATGAATTTTATGAGCTAATGAAACATTATATGGATGGAATTGTTGTTTAGACCATTGTGACTAATTTATACCCAACACACCATAATAGACTCCCTAAAGTGACAAACTTAAGAAATATACATACATGTTACACTTCAAGTTGAGACAAATGGTCAACTTTCCATAAGGTAACTGCCATAAGTGACATAGTTAAGAAGCAATGCACTAAAAGAATGCACAGTCGCCATGATACACAAGTCCAAATTCACATATTTATATTCAATTTCGTCCAACTAAATATTTTCATACAACATGAAATATTGTTTCCACATACTTAATGGAAACTCATGCCTAACCATGAGAGAATGGAAACTAATGCCCTAAATACAAAATGACATTTGACGTTGAAACTTCCACATCATGGCTAATGTACACAATGCCTCTCTCAATCACCATTTTCATCCTTGACACTCTTGAGTTCATCTCCAAAATATATATTCCTCATCTTCAAGATGGAGAAACATCAAGCCTTCTTCCATCTCAAAGAACTATGCCTCTATGGGCTATAAAAGGAAAGAACAAAATATCAGTTTATTTTCCCGTAGTTATATCGGTTAAAACACTTAATAAACACAAATAAATTTAAAATCTTAAAAAGTTCACCTCAAATATGAATGCAAATGGTTGGGGAGTTGTCCTCTTTTTTGATACAAGCCTCTCAATAATGCCTCTATGCAATAATTACAACAATCAATTAGTTGGAAAAAATAAACATGTGTAAAATAAATTTAGTTCATGTGGTTGATAATATTTTATTAAATAATTAGTCTCATCACAAATATTTGAGGCAATGGAGAAGATTTCCCTTCCTAAGATGAAGGCATAACACATGGTTGGATAACTTGCTTTGAGGAAATGATGGGGGTTGGGGAGGATGTAATTATAGAAAAAGTAGATGTAATACTTGTTGTTGGAGGAGTGGATTCTCTGACAAGAGTTGGAGCACATGGTTTGATAACATGCTCTAAGCCAATGATGGGAGTTGGGTAGGATGTAGTTGCAGCAATTGTAGATGCAACCACTATAAATGTAGCTAATATTGGTCGTTGCAATAACATAAGCAGTGATATGAGGGTTCTGATAATTGAATGTTGTAGGGTGAATGTATGTGGTAGTGGCGGAAGTGTGTAAAGAAAATGTACTAGGTATTGGAAGAAATACATCCACTTGAGTTGTACAATAGGGGTAAGAAAGCTCTAAAGGAGGAAACAATAATGTCAAGAATTGATGTCCGAGTGGGCTAAACAAGGGGAAATAGTTAGACTTGGTATGTAATGTGGACTAAATGAGATCAATACATTGGTGCTTCACTCAATGAACCTCTGACATAACACGTGCATTCATGGAATACTAAACGATACCCTTAATTTGACTACATATTGGAAAATACCTCACTGTATTTAATCCACTGGCAATATGAACCCAATACACCTTCCCAATTTAAAAAACCCCTACTTTCAATAGATATCGTAGGTATTCATTTTTTCATTAACATTTCTTACACCCCTTTATATTTTTTCATTAACTTTGAGCTCCATTTTTTATACACAACATATAAAAGCCCTTTGTCCCCTATTATATGCTCAATATATTATTTCATTATTTCCTCAATATATATCCCATAATATGAACGCATGTGGTATGGTATTGCTCCCCTAGTGAAGCTCCCTAGTGATCAATGAAGGATGGAATTGGGTGGGTATAGTAGGGGAAGGGATTAGGAACAATATCAATTGCATATACATTTGTAATTTGTTTGAATAGTACAAAAACATCAAATTCAACTATACTAAGGTAATGAAACTCACATTAGAATTAGATATAATCTAACATATGCTACTTGGGCGGGAAGTGAGTTTTCTAATTGTAGGTGGAGATGACTAATCAAAATCTTCAATGTACACTAGTGGAAACACAACAAAAGTAAGTTTAATTTCTCCCAAATAACTTGGATATTTGCAAAATGATAGATTTTTTAAATCTTTCTAAGTCATCGTTGAAGTAGACAAGAATAAATTCATTTAAATACCTAATATGTGTGAGACACCACAATGTCATAAACCATGGTTGCATCAAGATTAAGAAAACTAGTGTCTTTCCACCTTGATGGCAATGTATCATTTCATAGAATCTATACATGTCAAAAAGAAAAAGTAAGAAATAAGTACTTTAAAATTATGTTTATTGAGTATTTTTCAATTATATAATCAAATTCATAACCAATGATTTAGAATTAATTACAAATCATAATAACTCGACCCATAAATCTCTTGTGGATAGGATGTGTCATGGCAAGTACGCCCACAATGAGAGCATTTATGCGTTGCTACTAGACTCGAACTAGATACGCTGGCTCCCTAGTGGTGTTGACTATCTATAATCAATGTGGCTTAAATGTCCTACACTTGGGGGGTCTATAATACTCCTTTGATAGTCACTAAAAATGATTTGTTGTTGCATTAATCTATGTGAGAGACACTATATCTCACTGCTAGTGTTAGTAAGGTGATCCATAAGTTGAAATGATTGTGGGGGGGGCAAGGGGGGTTGGCCATATGACTAGGAGCAAGTGTTCCTCTCATTGGATTATGCCTAACATTTGTTCGATCCTAGGAAAAGCTAAGGCCAAACCCCTAGAGCTCACCAACGTCAAAACAATTAACGCGGTGACCAATTACGAAATCGAACCACAATTTATGAAGGAAATATAATGACGCCTCCCTATTATTACAAGGATATTTATAATAAATTATAAGCCAACAACTCATCAATTTTTCTTTCCATGGATTGAATGTGCAACAATCCATGGAAAGATGTATGTTCTTCAAATCTAAAGTTTGGTTGGTTCTCGGGTCAATAAATAACCCCACAATCACTTGTTTGGTGATAGTGAAATCTTTAACTTACTCTTTACTATACCAATGAAACAAAATTCTCTCATCCTAGTTCTATATTCAATGATAATTGTGAACACCATTAATAGAGGAAATAATGTTGTCAAAAGATATGGCTAATAAGAATCGTGGTGATTCCCTTATATACCTAAACAATTTAATAAATAATTAATTTAAATCATTTATAATATGTGTTTGTGGATTAGGATTTACCTCTTAATTTATACTATGAGGTTAGTTTGTTGATTTGATTAAGGGTTTTAAACCATCCAAATTATGTTTAATAAATATGCCATTATAAAAAAAATCCTTTAAAAATTTTCATTTTTCATTTGATTAAAAAAAAACATGAGACTTATCTCTACGTAGCAAACCTATGAAGCATTGAACTTGTATCACGATCACATACGTATTCTTATATGAAATTGATTTTCTTATATGAAATTGTAAAGTCAAATACACCATATCTTACTTAATATGAATTCAAAAGCAAGAGGCTTCTATAAATAAAAACAAAGAGAATAGATATGATAGCTTAGAATTGTATGGTCAGAGATATCAGAAGGATAGTCTTTTATCTCAGCCACCAATCAATATAAAGTGGACAAATAGAAAATGCCATAATCTTAGTAAATTTTATAATTGGAGATATCAAAGTAGTACATACCATGTCCTGCTTTACTCTCTAATTGGCCTTGTAGTACATACCATGTCATGCTTTACCCTCTAATTGACCTGGTCAAAGTAGTAGATGTGGTTGATGGAACAGACGTTTTCAAATGAAATTGTGACTTCCTTTACAAGCAATAAAGTAGAAGTAGAAAGATCAAACTCAGTAGGTCGATGTATGTCACAAGTGGGCTCAAGTATACATATTTAAAATTATTAAATACAGATTTGAGAATATCTTGAAATTCAACGAACAAATAAGTCACGCAACCTGGTTGGTGTCCGTATAAGGATGCCGAAGATGGCGGGAAACCTTTGTGTTTCTGTCAACGAAATTTAAAATCAATCAGTGTCTCAGTTTTGTTTAGGTCTGAATGAAATGCACGAGAAGATTCAATTCTCAGTACCCAATCAGATAATACAAAAGCACATAAATATAAGATTAAATACGGTGCTCAGGTTTCCACGTTGCTTCAGTATCTGTCCAAGTCAGCGCTATATCAATACCGCCGTAGCACGCAATAGACCAGCAGGAACGAGCGACTCTTACCGCGGCCGCCTTCTCAGAGTTTACATTCCGGCTTCGAAGAAGGAGATAGGACGAGTTTAAACGTTCAACAATTTGGGGTCTTTTTGATAATTTTATTGGAACTGAGTTATTAAAAAAATTGGAATTGCAATGTTCTGTATTTTCATTGGATAATAGGTTTAATGCTTCAAAATTCAAAATCGGTGTACGTTTTCTATGGGCAGTAATTAGATTTACAGTTCCACGCATTCAAAGAATTGGTCAAAAAAATGTTGAAAGAAAAAAAAAAATCAGCGGAGTCGAAATCGTTGAATGTTTAGAATACTCCGAAGGTCATAGAGTGCCGTGTCACACAAGAACACACCGGAAATGTTCTATATTGATGATTCGTTATATATCAATTGTGGCGGATGGATAGAATAGATTAGCATAATTTCAGTTTGCTCAAACGAGATTTTGCAGACATTTTCGATTGCTCAATAAAGGGCCAACCGCTATCTTGCCCAATGAAATCACCGGTTAGAGATGCTCGTCTTGTTACAGACAGGAATGGCGAAGCAGAATCGCCGAGCGTCCGACTAGATATATCGCCTACATCACTGCCCGCGCGTAAAGGTCGCAAATCGGTCTCTCCATTCGAACCACACAGTGAGACAATTGAAGCTCGAGAGTCCCGTAGTCGCAGTGATAAGGTCACAGCTCCCGAGAAGAAAATTACTCTGTTTGCCCTCAGGCTTGCAATTCTGGAGAAGGCCGCCAGCGGGCTTGGAACCTTGGCGTTCGTCTGGACCACCGTCGTCCTCCTCGGAGGGTTCGCAGTAACCTTAAGAAAGGTAGACTTCTGGTTCGTGAGCATAATATTGTTGACAGAAGGCGCTCGCATCTTCAGCCGAAGCCACGAGCTGGAATGGCAACATGAGACAACCCTAATATCTGTGGCCACGCTCAGAAACGATGCCAAACGGCTGAGCCGCAGGTTCTATATTAATGGGAACAACTTTATCTTAAGACGCATCTGCGGGTGCTTTAAACACAAGAAAAACCAGAACCGGAAGCCCAACGTCCGGGAAGTAAATTCTGCTGTCGAGAATCAAGATTTATTAAAGAGAACTTGGTCTTCGTCTAAGATTCAATTGGTGCCTTACACCGGGTGGCTCTCCATATCCAGAAATGCCAGTCAGATGCTTTTCTGGCTGCAATTGGTGTCGGCTTTGACATGCGTTGCCTTGTCCCTCTCTCGGCTAGCCAGGCGAGACTTCGGCGGAGATTCAGGTAGCGACACCAAGAATCGGAAAGCGTCTCTCATTATTTTCTATGGCATGTCCCTAGCCGAAGCGCTTCTGTTCCTGCTAGAGAAGGCCTACTGGCAATGGACAATCATTGTACGAAAGTTGCTGTTACAGGTGAACACAGAATATGGCTTCAGTGATTCAGAGCTCCCCACCGTTCGACGATTTTTCTATGATACATATTCGCAGTGCGTCAATGGAAGCGTTTTCGATGGTTTGAAGATGGAATTTGTGTCATACAGCATGGAGCTGCTGCAGTCCGGCGGTATAAGTGATCGACAGCTGACAGGGGCTCGAGTTCTGTCGGCGCTTGTGAATAAATATGAGTTTGCCGAGGACACTTTGAGGGCGATCATAAGCATGCGAGATGTGGTGGAGAGACTAATCGAGATGCTGAATTGGAAGAACCATCAGGAGCAGGAGATTCGAAGGGCTGCTGCAGAGATCATCTCCAAATTGGTTAAGAAAGACAGGAATCGCGTTCGGGTCACGGCCATCGCTGGGTCCATGGAATCTATAGCGTCTTTGCTTTACGATAGCAAACAGATTGAAATCCATTCGAGGCAGTACGGGGACGCATACAATTACACGGTTTTCAGTATGCTGGGACTGCGGATACTGAAAAGCTTGGCCATCGAGCACGAAAACTGTTCTAAAATCGGAAGCAGCAGAGGGCTACTTCCCAAAATCATAGGACTCACAGAACTAAATACCAATGCGCCCGAATCCCAAATCAAGACGGCAGAGCTCGCTCTGGAGCTCATGAGAATGCTGGCAAGCAGTACAGGCTCGACAGGAAAGGCCTTAAGGAGAGGCATCTCGGAGATAGTCTTCGCCATAAGTAATCTAAGAGAAGTCCTTCATTACAGAGAAGTAACGACCCATGGTCTGCAATTCCTTGCCATCGACACATTGACGAGTCTGGCTCTCGAAGAAGAGGGCCGAGAGAGCATCGGCGGCACTGGCGGTGTTTTGCGTTGTCTCTTCTCTGCCTTTAACATGGAGATGATTAATATTACAAGAGGACCGGGCGACGATGAAACGAGGGAGCTGGTGAGGAAGGCAGGAGAAGCCCTGGCTCTGCTTTCACTGGAGAATAAAGAAAACTGCAGAAGAATGATGAGCCTTAAGCTGCGGAAAAATCGCCCGAATTTGATCCCGAGCCTCATCTCTGTGCTGGACGACCCAATCCGGGGTTTTCATGCTGCGAGAATTCTTAGGAATCTGTGCGCATATTCAGAGGCAGATTACGTTGAATTGGGGAAAATCACTGCAAAGGCAGCGAAGGTAGAAGAATGTATTCAATTAATAGCATTTCTTTTTGAAATTACAACTCCGCACCGGGGTTCGATCTCACAACAGTTTCATTGGATGGATTAATTTATTGTGATGTTTTTTTATCAGGTCTTGAAGTTTGTGATGGAGAAACGAGGTGAGCATCAGGAAGCAGCAATAGGACTTGCTGCTCAGATCTTCAAGTTCATAACCAAATCGGATTCCGATCGTCTGTTCGAAGAATCCGGCGGTATAACAAGGAGATCGCTGATTTTGGAACTTGTAAAGGTTTTCGGGAGGCACCCGCGTCCGTCAAAGGAGTTTCCGAGTATCAGAAGATTTAGCATCGAGCTTCTGATCGGTGTCATGGAGATGGACAGGGTTGCAATAATAAGCAGTTTGAACATGGAAATGACATCGGAATTGGAGACGGCTCTGGAGGCGGTGATGGAGACGACATCGGAGTTGGAGAGTTACAGTACATTCTCCGGCAGTGTGGGATTGAGTAGGCATCGTCTACCTATTTCATCCCTCGTAGAGTCTGCCATGGACTTGCTTCGTGATTAATCGCTCTGTCATGATTAGATGGAAAAAGCAGATGTGGCCGACGGCCGAATCATGGGAGCAAATATCTGTAAAAGACAAGATATTTGGGAGAAAATATCTGGCAAAAAAACAAAATATTTGGGAGAAAATATCCGGAAAAAAACAAAATATTTACTGAGATATACTTCCGAACGCTTGCCATGGCTACATGTACTCGGGAGATGAGTCTTTGAAATTTTGTAAACGGGTAACTCAAAACATGTTTTATTTCATTTCATTTTAATATTTTCCAGGTAACTCAAACTTGTTTTGTTTCATTTCATTTTAATATTTTTATTTAAGAATAAGTTTGAATCAAACCTTGCAAACAGGTATGTTTATAGGATCAGCTATTATATCATTTTAATTTTGATTTATCCTAAGTTAAGTAAATTTTTTACTAATATTTCGTATGGTTAAAAAATGAATTTTGTTAATTTTTTAATAGATGTCAAAGTTAGCTATTTATTAATTATTTCGAGCAATTATTAATAAAATATTTTAACTATATTCATATTTTTTATTATTCATTAATTTATAATATATATAGTTGTTTATTATACATGATTTTTAATATTCAAAAGAAAATATATATCCATAAAATATAATATCTCTGTTTTTGTTATTGATGTATATTAAAAAGTTAGATGCACCCACCATATTAAAAAATTGCAAATTTATATTATATCTTTAATTAGAAAACACCTCACCTACAAAAGAAAAAAGACTCTCTGCCTCTTTATATCTATGATAGTTAAATTCATTTACTCAATCTATATATTGAAATATTTGATTTAAAATTCCCATTAAACTTTTTTTCGGTTAATAATATTTTTTAAATGTTATATATCAATTTTATATTAAAAATAGAATAAATTATACATTTTATTGAAAATGGAAAATCGACATATAGAAAAGTTTTAATTATTTTAATTTTCTCTACACAATTGATATAAAATGCTTCTTATTTAATATGAATATTGAAAATATTTTCTTTATGAGTTATTTTTTTATTAATTTATATTTTAAAAATATTCCATGTCAATTGAACATGGCATGAGTATACATGAAGATTAATAATATTATTTTCACATGCTATCTACAACTATATATTAAATAGTGAAGGAATTAAATATCTTTCTTATACTCAAATGCATTTTTTTAACTTTGAGACTTTTTATGTAAATTGATGTAAACTTAAAGTGGAAGTTAAAGTATTTTATTTGTAGATAATATTGATTTTTTATCATTGTTATATTATAATTTCTTATTGTAAGTATTATTATGCTATAAGACGTTTCGCTATGAAAAAAACTCCCCTCCCATGCCACTTGTGCCATTTTAGACCATTGATTGATTTTAGTGTTAGACGATTGAAGTAATATCTGTAGTATGATTCGAAAACAATTATTAGTTAGTGACAATTCATAACTTTAAGGCTCTCGGGTTTCGCCTGATCCAACTAATCCAAGACGGCTATTTTTAGTGTGCTCTTTCTAATGAAAATCTGACATTTATACCACCGCTGATAATATTACATCACAACCAAGGAGAGATCGCCACCGTTAAAGGATGCTTTCATGCGGGTTTCGATTCAGGCTTAGCCATCGTCCTAGAGGTCTTGCTCTTCTGCATCCTATGCACGTTAGCACCTAGTGAATCTGTTGGGGTACTGTGAGGAAAACGACGGACGATTGCTGGTCTACGAGTTCATGGCTGACGGTACTCTGTATGAGCACCTACATGGGAAGTCGAAGAAGAAATTAGATTGGGTTAGGTAAGTAACGATTGTTATTCAAGGTTCCCGGGGTGTCACGCCCCCAGGCCAGCGGTAGTCTTTCAACCGCTCTTGGTGAGGTTCGACACCACCGAACACTTTCTTTTCACCAATACTTATGTTCATGGACTACGCCTAACCACTTATTCCTACTTAGCTTGTGATTCTCAACCAAGTATTATTCTTTATCCTTTATACCAATGAACACCCATACACATTCATTATCAACAGCAATTATAAATGATGAACGCAATTGCACAGTATAAAGGGAGGGACAACTCCCTGAACAATGAGTCTGCCCAACAATATATTATACAACAGTTTACAATGTACAAGTATACTTGGAAAGCCCAAGTTTCATACTTAGTCAATTTTACAATCCAAGGCAAAACTCGATTTCCTAACTCGTCGGCACCTCCGCACAGTCGCCACACGACTCACCAACACTTCGTTCACTTTGTCGCACGATCGTGTTGTTTGCCCAACTCGGGCGCACCTCCGAGTCGTCGCACACGAGCGCCTCCAACCGAGACACACCTTCGTCCACAACCCAACACTTCACCAAGTCATCGTATACACTTGCACGACGGGCGGGCGCTCACCCGAGTCACCAAGACACCCGCGCCAAGTCGTTGCACAAACCTTCGCACAAACCGAGAGCCACACTCGTGCACGCCACAACTGTCCGTCGGGCGCCACACACCCGTGCACACCTCAACTCAACCTCCGGGCACTCCTGCCTGCACCTTCACCCACAAATGTGCCTCACCGTGCAAACCAACCCAAGAATGGGCGCATGTCACAACTGCACCTTCCTTCGACCTGCGCACTAAATCTGCACACTCCTTTGTAGAGCGAATGATGTAGAGCGAGTTTCTTGCCTCCAAATGAACCAACACACAACCATATATATATGTGTGGGAGGGGAGGTCATGGCTTGCCCAGCCGACCTCACCCAAGCCCCTGCTCCAACGCAAAAGCCCCTACTATCACCAAGTCAGCCTCCATGCACCTCCATGCCAAGGGAGCTCTCCCTCACTAATGCGCATAAGTCATCACATTGTTGGAGTAGCTCGCGCTTTTGCCATCGCACTTCATGCCAGAGAACGCAGGTCGTTACATCCTCCTCCACTTGAAGTCATTGTCGTCCTCGACAATATACCATCCTGGTAGCCATCCACCAAGATCAAAACCAATGTCTGTCTCATCCTCAGTCCATGATGTCAACTCCTCCACATACTGCAAACATCCCTACAACATATGTAAAACTACCATCTCCACCATGTGTCGTCCTCATCCTGTGAACTGTCCTCCTCGTCTGCCTGATGCCAACATCTCTCTGGTACACTGCTAGCCCTCATGACTTGAACTAGTCGGGTGATCAGTCCAACTGTCACGCTCAAATCATAAGAATGTTCCTCCTTATGCCTTCACCAG